>APFE030766929.1:2680-57861 GCA_000404065.3 Pinus taeda | reverse complement strand
TCAGTATTATCAAATCAGATACTTTTTCATTTTCATACTCAGATTCATATACGCTACTTCGATTAAGGATATCAGCGTATATACGCGACTGTGTTAAAAGCAACTAGCATACATCCAGTAACCTTTATTATTTAGTTAGTTCATCTTTAGTGAATGCATCAGAATATTATTAACCATATGAACAGTAAACAGAACAAATCATCACACATAAAGAGCACACATGAACACCATGATATAAGGTGGAAACCCAATGTGGGTGAAAACCACCTGCTGCAATTCATCTCTTTCTTCCTTTAATAAGAAACTTATTTTACAAGGTACTGGTGCAGTCCTTTACCAGTACACAGGCTTCAACCTGCAGAGGGCTACAACCCTCTCTCGTTTTCCAGCTACTTCTAGAAGGGAGCTACAACCCCCTTAGCTCTTGTACTAGCTGATATACTAGTACGTAGGTGCTGACCTACAGAAGGCTACAACCTTCTTTTCTTCAGGGACCACGTTTCATAAAATTTCAGACTGGATCCATAAGTACAAAACAATCATTGCTGCAATACAATCATCAACTTATACTTGCATCATAAATCTCTAAATCACCCAATACTGAATCATTGAAACCCTACCATAAAAAACACAGAACACAAACCAGAGCCCAGAACTCTATAACAGCCACTAGAATCAACAACAAACTGAAACACATAATCTCATAATGCATACGCTACTTGACTATATCAAAACCGTGTGTATACGCGCTTTCACCAGAGACAACCCACGTACAGATATAAAGATAATTACTTATACCTTCACTGTCATATCCAACCCGAGCCAAGCATCACAAACCGATAACCAACAATACTAGATCTTCCCACTTCGTCAGACATCCATTCCTTTCTCTCCCCTTTTTCCTAATGATCTTCTCCTTATATAGGTTAGGCTTCTCTCAATACCATGGTCCAAAACCATGTAGGACCAATACCTTGGACCCAATACCTGGGGTCGTCATACCATGGACCAATACCAAAATACCATGGATTAAATACCACAGACCAAAACCATGGTTTCCGACATGTACGCACCTTTCCTTCTGTGAACCTGCGTGTGTACGTGTACGCGCCTTTTTCTCCGCTAACCCGCGTATATACGCTGCTTTGTCACAATGAAACTGCGTATATATCTTTCTTGACCTGCTGTACTAAGATCTGTCCTCTGATTAAGTTACCATCACCTGTATCAAACCTCTGAGTGAGTTGCCATCAAGGACAACACCTGTATCATAATGCCAACACAAACTTGTGATAATACCCTATCAACCCGAGAAATCCTCACAGATGCTTTATGGATGTGGGGATTTTCCATTCCTTAATGGCTTTAATTTTGCTAGGGTCTACCTTAACTCCTTCATGAATACAATATGACTAGATATTCCACCTCTTGTCTCCAAAGAAACATTTGGTATATTTTGCATTATAATTTTTCTCCGCCAATAGTGTGTAGCACCCTGTCAACATGTTCAACATGATCTTTCCAAGACTTGCTGTCGATTAGTTATATCATCAAAAAATTACTAACACAAAATTTCTAAGGAAGGGTTTGAAAATGGAATTCATCAAACCTTGAAATGTAGAAGGTGCATTGGTAAGGCCAAAGGCATGACCAAAAATTCATAATGACCCTCATGAGTTCTAAATGTTGTTTTCAGAATTTCTTCAGTCTTCATTCTGATTTGATGATTTCCTGAATGAAGATCCAACTTGGTCGGCTGGGTTATATTTAACCTCCTAAATTCAGTATTCAATAAGGTTTGCACTGGGCTTCAAAAAAAATGAAACCCTTCACCAAACAATTATGTAAAAAAGCTTTTTACAACCCAAGTATAATATATCTATCTCACACAAATCCTCTAGCTTGGCTAGACTTCCAACTCACCTTCCAACTTGAATTCCATCTAGGCTTCACTTCTCTTGGTTCATGAGGTATGAACCTTAAAATTGCTCCTTTGATACCACTGAATAGGAACGAACTTACACTTGAGTGAGTAGCTAGAAATGCTCCTTCTCAAGCCTATTTATAGTGAATTTAGGATAAAATAGGCCAACTTGTCCACTGGTTAGGCCAAATTGTCCACTGGCTAGGATGACTTGTGCAACTAGTAGAATGTATAATGAATATTCAAAAGTAATTTATTCTCAACTGTGAGGAGTTAGAGGAAATGTCATATACTGTTGGAAAGGTATCAAAATAAGATTTACAAACATATATATTATGCTCACATTTGAGCTAGGTCATTGGAGAAAAAGTCATTCAAATATATGGTATCTAAATGGGGCATCAAAAATACAAAAACAATATTTACAGAAGGCGTGACATATATCTTGGGAAAGGTCTTGAAATATGCTATTTGACTATGTAACTTTCTCTTTCATTTGGACAATATTTGACATTAATAACAACCATTTATAACATTTGTATATGTTCTAAGGGAGATGGTTACAAGTGTTCTAAAATAAGGAGGATCAAATGGTTTCTGGAGTATGAAAGAGGGAAAAATGTTTCAACATGAGGTTGTTTAAATAATGAAGACAACATGTGTTTGAATAAATATGTTAGGAAAAAAATTGTTGGAAAGGAAAGGATTCATATATAAATCAGAGTTTGTAGAGGTGGAAAATGTAATATTTTGATGCTTCATAATGTAGGAAAGCATGAACAAAACTTTGATCCCTTGCAGCTGGGGTTTTAATATTTTGTAGAAATTTAATAGTATTTTTATCTGTTTTTTAAAACAAATGATTTGGTGGAGGTTGGATGTCATCATATCACCAAGATCAAAACACTTAATTGCAAGGTACATAATTCAATTCTAATACTAATTAAGTGCTATATTGAGAGATTTTGAGAAAAAGTTATGGTGCAAGGTAAGCTGGTAAAATAATTAAAAAATGTGATGTACCATATTTGACATTTACAAGTATAATTTAAATGTTGAATGTATGGAAATAAAATTTAGAAAAAACAAAGCCATTTGTAAACTACTCTATAAACTAAAAATAGAAGTGGTGAGTTGACAAAACATAATCTATACCATCATGCTATATTTTGAAGTTGCAAAAAACATTTTAATTTTGTAAGAGAAAAATCAAGGAATCCCCATTTGGTGGCATATTCATATAATTTGATTTTTCAATACAAACATACTCTCATGATGATGCCAAATTACTCATGGTTTTCATAATAAACATAAACAATCAATAAAGTACATCATAATTAAAAAATTATAAATGTTCCATAGTAAATTTTTTAAAGAAAAATAGTTTAATATTCAGCGGTAAAAAATCTATAGTTTAAATTCCATAGATGATGGATAATGGTATAATATGATAAATGATATTAAAAATGATAAAAGTTGTGCACTTGTAAATGGTAAGTCCTTTCTTGTTCATTCATCCAAATGATGTATTCAACTAGTCTTCCTTGTTTCCACAATCCAATTTGAGGTTACACCTATTATTTAGCTTAGTGGTAGAAACATTACTCCTATTATAATTGTTTGTTGTGATGCTCTTAAATTATAAAGCATAGACACCAAATTATTAAGTCGTTTTAAGGTCAATTTGTTGCACTTCTGAGAGTAAATATGTGCAATGATGTTCCTCTTGCACTCACTTTTGGAATTTCTATAAGTTTGGCTTCAAAAAAAGTGCAAGCTTTTGCAACTTTGGTGTTTGGCCATCAAAATGCTTAACCAACCCTTTAATTAAAATTAATAAGTTATTCAAGTTTTAAATGAATTAAATGAATTAAAACTATTAAAATATTATCTTGGAGTAGAATCTATACATTCATCTAGCGACATTTGTCTTTGACTTTATCACCATTATATAAGCAAATAGACTCTCAAATCATGTGTTTGTAACTAAAACTAGATGGCTTCTAGAGTTGCATCATGGAGGAACATCCTATCTATGTGTTGAAAAATCATCTCAGTTTAAAACATAGGTAGATCACAAAAGAAAGTTGAGTTGAGATAGTATCCATCATGATGAAATGGTAGATTAAGTTTACATTACAATTTTCTCAAAATAACATAGTTCTCCTCATCCCATATTTGTATCTAATAATCTCCTTGGTTGTGTCACTTGTTTATGTATCCCATTAAGGATAGTTTCCCATAAACCAACCAAAGTACCTTAAGTGGAGGATGTTAACAATGAAATCATTTGTTTCCCTTTAAAAGGAATCATTAAATACAAATGAAAACCCCTTCATTGATATTAATATGATACTTTTATTGTTCTTGTTGATTATTAACATTCTCTCAAGGTGGAAATATTATGCATAAATAGACTATATATATATATGAAAATTATTGTCCAAAACTAGTGATGGTAGGGTGAATGAGCTCATTACATTTAGTATTTTCACTCGCCAAGTTGATATCCCATGCATGTGTTGAGAAATATAGGGTAGCTAGATTAGGTGTGATTTCTCTAAACTTGATAACTACTTGTGATTCTCTTTTACTTTAACTTAATGTAGTTCGAATTTGATTCTTCCTATCTTGATTATTATGGTGTTCTTATCATAAAACAACTACCAAAACATGAAGATAAATAGAACAAAGTGGACACAAGATGTAGGATGCTATCCAGGGCCAAAACCTCTCCTAGAGAGGAAAAACCTCAAACAATTATTCTCTTCTTATAGAATCTTTAAATGACGAATTCCAAGACCTTTTGACCCAATATTGAGACCCCTCTGAGACCAGATCAAACTTCAACAAATTTCAACCCTTGTCAATGATTTATAGACACCTTCATCATTGTCTCTCAAGGCACATACCACATCCAAATTTTCACAAGTTATGTCCTTTTAGGACCATCCCTGTGTTGGATTTACACATCCTCAAGGAATATCCTCTTCATCTACTCTTACTTATTGGATGCCCTACCTCATCCTCAAAGAGTATCAATATTGGTCTCAAATTCTTACCTAATCCTCCATTCTTTCTTCTTGATATGAAGACAACAATGGTGTGTTTATCTCTCCCTCTCAACTAGGGAGGATCTACGCATTCATTTATGTGAAATGAATACACCCAAGTATCCTCTTAACTAGGGACTTGTTTCCAACAACAACCATATGTTCTTTGTGGAGATCATGGTACTCTCAGCTTCTTGTAGGTCTCCTCTTTTTGCATCATCATGTCTTAAATACACTTCAACTTCATCATGGAGCCATCTTCTTCCATAACTTCTTCATAGGGCTTCAAACATCTTTCTCATCACTTTAATTCAATGAAACATAGTGTTGAACTAATTATTGCTAGTCATGTCATCCTTCTATTCATCGGGAATTGATATTTTTTATCATCATATGGCTATCTTTCATACTGCTACCTTCTTCCAGGTCATGTTTCTCTTAGAATCATCCATCCAAATTTATGTGTACTAGTTTTAGGTGAATTTATACAACATTCTATCGATAACCCTATTCTAATACAACCAGATGCTTGCTTTCAAAAATCAAATCATTAAACCAAAATTACCGCCTTAAGATGGCCCTTCATCATGACATATGTTTATGCAACATCAACATATTTTCTTTATGGATCCATCTCCAAATCTTCCATTACCGAGGTTATCCTTCTTCATAATACTTATCAAGGTCTTCATAACTTCTTCATGGATATGTCATAGCCAATCCCTTTTAACATCGGATGTTGATTAAGTAGTTGTAGACACATCTTCACGACTTCTCCTTTCAACTTCTTCACATACTTCTTCCTCGGGATCTCTATACATAGGTCTTCTTCCATATATACAGTTGTTGTATTCCACATCATATGAGGTCATATGATGTCGATTCAATCATGTAATAATGTAGAAGAGTTCAAGACATATCGTATTATGCCTTCATGTGTCATTCATAATGAAGAGTTCCTTTCTTCTTCAATCACGCTCATGATATAGAGCATTCCAACCATTCTATCTACAATTAAGTGATGACATGACTTTATCTATCTATTAAAAATTACCAAATATATATTCATACCTCTTCCTTCATGTAATCATCTAGGATTCCTCCAACAACTTCCTTTTCGTTGGTTTAAGATGATAAATACTTCAACTAGATTGTCATGCTGCACTTCTTTGTCACCATACCTTCATCCTTCTAAATTGTGGATCCCACATTAGGTACAGTGTATACTATCTATGTAACACTTGCTTCTTCTAAGTAGAGGTGAACATTTCCAACAAATATTCTAATGAAGGATCCTTTTTATCCCATTTATGCAAATGCTTTATTCTAATGATGATGAGGAGCGATGATCTCTTATCCCCATATCTTGCTATATGACTTGATTCAACCATGCAAATTGTTGTTTCTGCTTATCAGTTCATGCTTCTATTAATGATTTAATCTCAATTATTACTACAATGCATCTTAACATAATTGTAATGCTTCCTACCATTACTGTTTTCTTTGAAAATAAACTTAATATATGAGAGACCTTTAATAGTAGAGGTATTTCACTTCTTCCTTCTTTGATTTCTTTTCTTTCGGTTCTTCTACTTCTTTGGTCACATGGGCTTCACTTCTTTCTTTCCTTTTATTGTTTCCCTTCTTGAGTTTAGGACAATTCCTTTTGAAGTGCCCATATTCATTACATTCATAGCACTAAATCTTAAAGATGTCAATTTTCTTTTGAAATTTATTATGAGGCTCAAATTTTCAAAACTTTCCTTTCTTCCTTGTCATAGTTGTGAATGCTTGTGTTTTCTCATTTGATCCAACATCATTCTTTGATTTTAAGTTGGTTTCTTAAATATTACATAATTCCCATAGATCAATGAATGGTTTAGCTTCCTTCTTTCCATAGATGCTTGATACAAAGTTACCCCATTCATCTGGTAGTGCATTGAGTACACAAGCGGTCATCTCTGGATATGACATTGTTTCTCCTAATTCTCGTATTTATCTCTTATTTGAGATACCTTCGTGAGATATGAAGCTATCCATTATTATTTTGATACTTTCATCTTGTATAATTCAATTCTTAAGGATGTTATTTCCCCAGTTGTACTTATGGAGTATATCTCTACCAACTTGTCATAGATCTATTTTGATGTCTTCAATTTTACTACAAATGGAATGATAGAATCCTTGATATATTTAATGAGTATTCTTTGAGCCCTTGTTTCTCATTTCATATACTTCAAAAATAGTTGAGATTCTTCTTGAGTAGGCTTTGTGATGAAGCCCTTGATATACTCAAAGACTTCATTTTTTGTAAGAATCAAATAAATTATTTTCTTCCATGCAAGATAGTTTGATGTCCCAACAAGTTTATTGTTATTCTTGTAGAAATTCATTTTGTAGGTTGATACATGAATATAAATTAATTACTTAACAAATGAAGATGCCTCCTTGCTGATGATGTCTTCAACTAGAGTGTGATATTTAGAATAAGTGAGGGATAACAATGCTTTTCCAAAATGGAAATGATTCTTCTCTTCAATATAAGGGAGATAACTTCAAATTTTTTGATGAAGTGTTATTCTTTCCTCTTTTGGATGAGGATGTGGAAGGTGGGATACTTCCCAATATGCTTCAAATATGTGAATTCCTTCTTACTTTGAGATGGAGGTAATGTCATTGAGGTCTTTTATTCTTCTTCCAAGAGTCCTTCCTTTAAGATGATAGAGTCTTTGCGATGTGATGACTAGATATACTTGATGCTCTTCCTCTTATATTATTCCCTTATTTATCCTTTTTCTAATTGAGTGATCTTCAGGTTTCCTTTCCTTTTCACCTTAGCTCTGATACCAAGTTGAGAAATATAGGGAAACTAGATTAGATTTTATTTCTCTAAACTTGATAATTGTTTGTGATGTTCTTTTACTTTAACTTGATGTAATTCTAATTTGCTTCTTCTTATCTTGATTATTATGGTTTTCTTATCATGAAACAACTACTAAAAAATGAATATCAATATAACAGAGTGGACACAAGATATATGCTGCTAGCCAGGGCCAAAACCTCTCCTACAGAGGAAACCCCACAAGAAATTATTCTCTTCTTATACAATTTTCAAAGGATGAATTCCAAGGCCTTTTGACCCAAGACTGAGACCTCTCCAAGGCCAAGTCAACCTTAAAAAAATTTCAACCCTTCAACAATTCCTCTAGCAACTTTTGCAACTTCAAACCCAACAACTTTTTGCAACTTCGGCTACTAGCATCAAATTTTGGCCTTTACTGTAGGTTTGCAATTTTTAGCCTTTCTGCAGTAGCTAAAACTTCACACGTGTGGGATAAAGAGGCTAATTTCAGCCTCCTTTCTTCTTTGATTGTCTTTCTTCTTCTTTGTTAGACTGGTGAATGATATGACTTGACTTTTGATCACAGATTTCGACTTTCCTTGGAGATTTGAAATTTCATCTTTTGTAGATGCAAAAACCCTACCTTCTTCTTTGCACGTGTGAGATAAAGAAAACAAAGTTAGGGTTTAGACTTCAATTTATTCTTCCTTATATCTTCTTTCTTCTTTTGCTCGACTTCTAGTCTTCCTTCTTGCTTCAACGAACTTGATTGATGCCCCTTCAAATGAGGTCAAGTTCTTCTTATAAATAGACTTCAGAGGAGTACTAATTACCCTTTATGAGGCCAAATTCTTCTCTTTCAGGTCGAGTTGGTCTTAAAGAGACTTTTGACACATTTTTTAGTTAAATAAATTCTTTTGACTTGTTTACAAGATGCCCAATGGGGTCTATTACACATAATAATGACTCTTTTGAGTGCTTTACTTTATCACAAGAACCTAGAAGCACACAATGGGTGCTTGACCTAAAACTAAATTGACCTAGAGAATGAAACCCATGCTATATAATAATAATAATAAATTTTCTTTCTCTTTTACATAAAATCGTGCGTACATAAAATATTATGAAGACCAAACCTAGTTACATATTTCAACACTCCCTCTTAACTAGGGAGGTATTCATAATACATAGAAGGTACATGGATATTCTCATACTGAAAAATTTCTCATAAGAAGAGTCATATTGGTAAGCCATCTCATAAGCTATATTTTTAGCTTATCTGAGTGGGTATCATCATATCAACCAATAGTTTCATATAGTAAGGCCTTGACTAACAAATCTATCTCTCCACTATATTAGAGCACAATGCTAGGGAGGTAGTGATTTATAGACACCTTCATCATTGTCTCTTAAAGCACATACCACATCCAAATGTTCACAAGTTATGTCATTTTAGGACCATTCCTGTCTTGGATTTACAGATCCTCAAGGAATATCTTCTTCGACTACTCTTAGCTATTGGATTCCCTACCTCGTCTTCAAAAAGTATCAGTATTTCTCTCGAATTCTTACCCAATCTTCCATTCTTTCTTCATGATATGAAGAAAATAATGATGTGTCTATCTCTCCCTCTCAACTAGGGAGGAAATACTCATTCCTTTACATGAAAGGAATACACTCAGGCTCCATATTAACTAGGGACTTGTTTCCAACAACAACCATCTGTTCTTCGTGGAGATCATGGTACTCTCGGCTTCTTGTAGGTCTCCTCTTTCTACATTATCATGTCATGAATAAACTTCATCTTCCTTATGGAGCCATATTCTTCCATAACTTCTTCGTAGGGCTTCAACCATCTTTCTCATCACTTTCCTTCAACGGAATATAATGTTGAAATAATTATTGCTAGTCATGTCATCCTTATTTTCATCAGAAAGAGATATTCTTTATCATCATCTGGCTATCTTTCATACTGCTACCTTCTTCCAAGTCATGTTTCTCTTATAATAATTCATCCAAATTTATGTATACTAGTTGTACGTAAATTTATACAACCTTATGTCGATAACCTTGTTCGAATCCAACCAGATGTTTTCTTTCAAAAATCTAATCATCAAACCAAAATTACCTCTTTATGATGGCCCTTCATCATGACATTTTCTTCTACAACATCAACATATTTTCTTTATGGATCCATCTCCAAATATTCCATTATTGAGGTTATCCTTCTTCATCATACTTATCAGGATATTCATAGCTTCTTCATGTAGATATCATAGCCAATCCCTTTTAACATCATATGTTGATTAAGTAGTTGTAGACACATCTTCACGAATTCTCCTTTCAACTTCTTCGCATACTTCATCCTTGGGATCTCTAAACATAGCTCTTCTTCCATAGATACAATTGTTATCCACCACCTCATATGAGTTCATATGATGTTGATTCTATCATGTCATAATGTAGAAGAGTTCAAGGCATATTGTATTATGCCTTCATATGTCATTCATAAGGAAGAGTTCATTTCTTCTTCAATCATGCTCATGAGATAGAGAATTCCAACCATTCTATCTACATTTGAGCAATGACATGAATTTATATATCTATTAAAAATTACCAAATATATATGTATACCTCTTCCTTTGTTTAATCGTCTAGGCTTCCTCCAACAACTTCCTTTTCTTTTCTTTAAAATGAAAAATACTTCAACTAGATTTTCATGTTGCACTTATTTGTCACCATACCTTCATCCTTCTAAATTGTGGATCCCACGTTAGGTGGAGTGTAGACTATCTATGTAACACTTACTTCTTCTAAGTATAGGTGAACCTTTCCAACAAATATTCTGATGGAGGATATTGGTGATCCCTTTTCTGCAAATGATTGATTCTAATGATGATGAGGTGTGATGATCTCTTATCCTCCTATCTTGCTAGATTACTTGTTTAAACCATGCAAATTGTTGTTTCACCTTATCCTTTAATGATTCTATTAATGATGTCATATCAATTATTTATACAATTCTTCTTATCAAAATTGTAATGCTTCCTACCATTACTGTTGTTTTTGAAAATAAACTTAATATACCAGATACCTTTAATAGTAGAGGTTTTTCACTTCTTCCTTCTTGGATCTCTTTTCTTCCGGTTCTTCTACTTCTTCGGTCACATGGACTTCAATTATTGTTTCTTTTTCTTGTTTCCCTTCTTTATTTTAGTAAAATTCCTTTTGAAGTGCCCATATTCATTACATTCGTAGCACTAAATCTTAGAAATGTCAATTTTATTTTGAAATTTCTTCTAAGGCTCGATTTTTTCAAACTTTCCTTTCTTCCTTGTCATAGATGTGAATGATTGTGTTTGATCATTTTATCCAACATCTTTCTTTTTTTTAATATGGTTTCTTAAATCTTACATAATTCCCATAGATTACTGAATGGTGTAGCTTCCTTCTTTCCATAGATGCTTGATACAAAGTTGCCCCATTCATCTGGTAGTGCATTGAGTACACAAGTGGTCAACTCTGGATTTGACATTGTTTCTCCTAGATCTTGTAGTTTATCTCCAATTTGAGATACCTTTATGAGATATGAAGCTTCCCTTTCTTCTTTTGATACTTTCATCTTGCATAATTCAGTTCTTAAGGATATTATTTCCCCAACTGTACTTACGGAGTATAGCTCTACCAACTTGTCATAGAACTATTTTGATGTCTTCAATTTTTCTATAAGGGGAATGAGAGAATCCTTGATAGATTCAATGAGGATTATTTGATTCCTTACTTATCCTTTCATATACTTTGAAAATACTTGAGATTTTTCTTGAGGATGCTTTGTGATGGAACCCTTGATATACTAAAAGACTTCATTTTATGTAAGAATAAGATCGATTATTTTTTTCCATGCAAGATAGTTTGATGTCCCAACAAGTTTATTGTTATCCTTGTATAAAATCATTTAATTTGTAGGTTGATACATGAATATAAATTACTTACTTGACAAATGGATATGCCTCCTTTCTAATGATGTCTTCCACTAGAGTGTGAGATTTAGAATGAGGGAGGGATAACAATGGTTTTTCAAAATGGAAATGCTTCTTCTCTTCAATATGAGGGACATAAATTAGATTGAATTTATGAAGTGCTCTTATTGCTTCCTTTGTATGATGATGTGGAAGGTGGGATACTTCCCAAGATGCTTCAAATATGTGAAGTACTTCTTACTTTGAGATGGAGGTAGTTTCCTTGAGGTCTTCTATTCTTGTTTCAAGAGTCCTTCCTTCAAGATGATAGAGCCTTTGTGATGTGATGACTAGATATTATTGATTCTATTCCTCTTATGTTCGACCCTTATTTATCCTTTTTCCAATTGAGTGATATTCAGGTTGCGTTTCCTTGTCACCTTAGTTTTGATACCATGTTGGGAAATCTAGGGCATCGAGATTAGGTGTGATTTCTCTAAACTTGATAACTACTTGTGATGTTATTTTACTTTAACTTGATGTGATTCTAATTTGCTTCTTCTTATCTTGATTATTATGTTGTTCTTATTATCAAACAATTACCAAAACATGAATATCAATATAAAAAAGTGGACACAAGATATATGCTGCTAGCTAGGGCCAAAACCTCTCCTAGAGAGGAAAACCCACAAGAAATTATTCTCTTCTTATAGAATCTTCAAATGAAGAATTCTGCGACCTTCTAACCCAAGACTGAGACCCCTCCGAGACCAAGCCAACCTTCAATAAATTTCAAACCTTCAGCAATTCCTTTAGGAACTTCAACAACTTTTGCAACTTAAAACCCTACAACTTTCTGCAACTTCGTCCCCTAGCAATAAATTTCAGCCTTTACTACAGGTTTGAAATTTTTGGCCTTTCTGCAGTAGCTGCAAATTCACACATGTGGGATGGGGAGACTAATTTCAACCTCCTTTCATCTTCGCATGGCGTACTTCTTCTTTGTTAGACAAATGAATTATATGAATTGCATTTTGGTCAGATATTTCAACCTTCTTTGGAGATCTGAAATTTCATCCTTTGCATCTACATAAACCTAGCTTATTCTTTGCACGTGTGAGAGAAAGGAGACAAAATTAGGGTTTAGACTTCAATTTTTTCTTCCTTAGATATTTTTTCTTCTTTTGCTCGACTTCTAGCCTTCCTTCTTGCTTCAACAAACTTGATTAATTCCCCTTCAAATGAGGTTGAGTTCTTCTTATAAATAGACTTCCAAGGACTGTGAATCACCCTTTATGAGGTCGACTTATTCTCTTGCAGCTTGACTTGATCTTTGAGGGACTTTTGACACAATTTTGACTCAAATAAATTCTTTTGACTTGTTTACAAAATGCCCAATGGTGTCTATTACATATAATAATGACACTTTTGACCCCTTGATTTTATGACAAGACCCTAAAAGTGCACAATGGATGCTTTAACTAAAACTAAATTGACCTATAGCATGAAACCGACGCTATAAAATAATAATACTAATTTTTCTTTCTCTTTTACATCAAATACATAAAATATTATGAAGACCAAACCTAGTTACATATTTCCACATGTTTGTCTATGTATTTTGTTATGCACTTTATATTTTTCACAATATCTTTAATTTATTCAAGTTTTTCAATTTCGTCTTGCATCAAAGTCTAAATGATGGGTTGGAAAGGGGGTTCAAAAAATGGTTGGTAATGTGTCTATCAACATTTTATTTATTGCCACATAGGAACATTATCTGATATGGAAAAACTTTCCACCTATACGTTCAACATAACTGACTCATGTAGATCACACATCTCTCTTAGCTTGCCAATATGGAGAGCTAACAACATTGAAAGGAAAAATATAAACAAAATCAAAGCTTGCAAATGTTTTTATATGTTTTATGATGGACTATTTTCTCACATTTGTACTATCAAGGTCAGTTGATAACCAAGTTAGGTGTAGGGAGAAAAAACAATACCAAGGGTAGTAGAAGGAGAAGGACCGTATGGAAGGCTCGTGTGAATGTGGTGGTGGAGATGCATGAAAATAATTAGTTTCAAATTAAAAATACTTTAAATGAAAAAAGCGAAGGCATCCTTATTTAAACAATTGTTCTTTTAATCTACATTTATAACAAAAATTGTTTTTGGGACAATTTTTTGGCGATAATCACATCAATTCAATTTGTTGACGCATTTTGAACCATCCAATGTGGCTCATTGACGATGGACCACACTATATGGTTCGAAACGTATTGACAAATAAATTTTATGTGATTATCGCCGAAAACCTATCTCAAAAACTGTTATGGATCACATAAGCCTTAATTCAATAACAACAAATGTGTTTGTTGAAATATATATGTTGAAGTTTCATTTTAATAACTATTCTATCTTTAATGTTATGCCTATTTGGATTTTGCAAATATGGGGTTTGTGGATTGTTATGATATTTACTGCTATTCATAAAGAATACTGAAAAGCTATCATGTTCATTTTTTGCACACAATTATGATTTTTAATATGTATGTTGTAATAGTCTAATTATATTTTCCAAATTCCTATTCAAGTTTATGAGGTTTCCTTGTACATGGGCATTGTGCTAATATAAATTTGGATGCTCTTTTGAAGGATTGACATTTTTGTAGTACTTGTTTCTTAGACTTACTAGTGGCTAGTGCTAATGGTATATGTAGAGAAAACTCCTTGTGTGAAGTCTTAAATTAGGGATGGAAAAATGTTGTTTTTGTTTTCATGTAACCAAACACCCCACCCTCCAACCTATGTGTAAGGGTAAGATGCTTTTCATTGGGCTCAAGGTTGTTTAACAAGAAGGCTCAAATCCATTACAATAATATACTCAATATGGCTCAGCTCAGGTGAGGAGGATAAAAATCATTCCTCCCAACCACATGATATAAACTTGATTTACATATATAACAAAGTAATTTAATTATGTATATATATGTCCTACAACTTATCCTAAAATTAGATGTGCCAATTCTCTCTCAATTTTCTTTGCTAGTGTAAGTATTTTTAGCTTGGAGCATTAAGTAGTTTTACAAGGTATCATAAAATTGAACTTTTTATGCACAAATTCTACATAATTAACCTTGGGTCAAACATAGGGAACAAAGTGACGTTTATACTTGAAAGTGTCACATGAGAGTCTTTGTAAATAATAATTCTATATCAAGTTTTATCTTATAAAGCACTACAAATTGTTCACTTGCCTCATGAGCTGATATCCTAGTTCACTTTTCACCTTTTTCATAGTATTGTAGATAGTTTTTAAAATGGAAACCTGTCTTTTAATTGATGGTAAACCTACAAGAAATATATCCTATCCCCTTGCATTCAGTGAGAATAGTGTCGTTGTTACCTCACCAATGCCATTAAAATAATCAACATTGATGATCTTGAATTCTACATTAAAAATATAATGGCCAAAAGTTCCACCAATAAGTGACACAGTGCCAAAGATTAGTAGCCACATTTGACAAACCCTTTGCAAGTGAAAATCATGCCCAACAAGGTTTTAACCTAGGTCATTGTTATAAAAGCCATTCCCAAATTGTAATTATACCAAAACTTGATGAACTTCCCAATGCATATAGCACAATAATTCTTTTTTTAGATTGCAATCACAACATGCTTAGAATTTGCAAGGCTATATGAATGTATATCTAGATTTTGATTTTTTAGATTTGGCAAGTAAGCATTATGGTATCACAACCTTGGGGTTATGGTATCTCTATAACTATATCCATTCTTTCATAACCATTATTAGCATGATGTTGCACACAACTTTGATGTGATGTTTCTTTAACCTAGTCTTATTTTTGGCATGTCATAATCTTCTCTACGGGGGTTCCCCTACTTCTATAACTCGGTCCTTGTGGGGCTCACAATTCTACACTCCAATATTATTTTCTAGTCATTTTACAGGTTTGTAATTTATCCTTATAAAAATAAAAAAGTTTTTACTTTCAAAACCTTTTCTTAAAAAATATTTCAATTCCCACAAATAAATTGGAAAAGGTCTACAACATTTTTCTTTGTGCAAAATTTTCTTGTAAGTCTTTCATGATTATGCAACCTAGCCCTTATAGGTCCAACTCTTACATTAAAACTCTTTTCTTGACTTCTTTGGGCTTACATGACCTCAAAAATTCATGCTTTATCATTTGACCTAGATAAAAGGTCTTCCCCTTGCTTGTTGATGGTGCCCATCAACTTTGAGCAAAGGGAACTTTTTTCATGCTCTTTTATGTGTTTTACCATCTAGTAGTGTATAGGTGTTTTTTTTCTTCCAAGCCTCAATAATCTCATCTTGTATTTGGGATCAATTCTTCATAGTAGAATCATTATTTCCTCACCACAGGCTCAATATAACAGTTATGGGTTAAAAAAATTAGTTTATTCTCATCTAGTATGGAATATATATCTATATGGCTTCTTAATTTTAAGAAAATTTAAATTTTGTTGATCTTATCTAATGCCTTAAAAGGATATATTTCTAATGGGATTAATTTTCTTCCATACGCCTTTAATTCTTTCCTTAAATAAGAACAATCAAAATTTATCATTGACTTTAAAAAATCTACATTGTGATATGCTTATCCTTTTCCATGTTCAAGGTTAATATAAGCTTTCGCATACTCTTGGATTTGTTATCTTCTCTAAAAACTCCACTAATTCACAAACTTTCCCTATGTAAATTATTTGATGAACATATTTTCCACCTATTCTTCACATTTACAAAACTTGGACTTGGTAATTCCACCATGTGCAATATATTTGAAGTAGTTTACATATAAGTCCACATGCTTAGTCTCCACATGAAACTATATTCTTTGCCAAAGTGGAATTGCATGTTGGTTGTCATGTCTAGTTTCTTTAGAATACTTATTTTTTCACATGAGATGTTCTTGATCGTAAGTACTTCCTTTTTTGCTCTATCTTTAGGCTCACAATAAAATGAAGAAGTAATAATATATATTTTAATTGACCAGGTAATACGAATTTGAAACATATAAGTTGTCATAGATTTTTTATCATTGGTATCATAGTGACCCAATCTGAATCCATACAATAAGAAGTGAAACTTCTCCACCAAATGCATAATGAATGTTGTAATTAATTGTTGGAACATATTTCCACATTATCCCAACTCCCTTCTAATGGAATTCCTTTGGATGTTACATATATCTAGTGACCAAACCTACCATGAAGTGTATATCTAGTCTAGAAGGAATTAGATAAAGAAAAATTCCAACAACTTGTGTATTGAAGTAGGATCAACTTTCTTTGAATAAGAATCATTGGCAAATTCAATTAGACTAAAAAGGAGTAGGGGAGATTCTTAATCACTCATTCTAAACTTCTAAACTATATCAAGATCATAGTTAAGCTAAAATCATCATCACACTACCAAATTTGCATCACGAAAAGATGTTTAAGTAGAACATATTTTCTTCAGGTTATACTTCAACTTTTATCATCCTAAATTATTTCTAGTAATCTCCAATCATTCCCACAATGAATCAAAACCAAGATTTACCATTTTACCTCTTCACATAAATATTTAGATATATTCTACATCTCATAGAACCAATATTTGATAATTTCTCATAAATTTTATTATTCCATTTTCTAGGTGTCTATTTCAAACCATATAAAGATATCTTCAGTTTGCGAACCTACCTAGGATTTTTCTCATCAACAAAACTAGGTGTTTGTTACACAAAAATTTCCTAAAAAAGATCACCAATGACCATTCAATAATGCATTTTTAACATCAATTTGATGAAGTTGTGATTCTAAACTTGTTGGTAATGATTACATTATTCTTATGGTATTCATGTTTGTATTTGAAGCAAAAAAATCTTATATAGCCAATGTTTTTTTTTTTCTTTTTTCAAAATGAGGACCCCTCAGTAGCT
Organism: Pinus taeda; assembly: GCA_000404065.3. Lineage (NCBI taxonomy): Eukaryota > Viridiplantae > Streptophyta > Pinopsida > Pinales > Pinaceae > Pinus > Pinus taeda. The sequence continues at coordinate 40,109 of APFE030766929.1, read as the reverse complement.
AATATTGATTTATGTTTACAATTTTTCCATGTGAAGTATATTTAGTTTTATAGGCCCATTTGCAAGTCATCAATTTTTTAATTCTTAGAAACAATATCAATTCCTAATTTTTATTTTCCATTAATGCATTATACTATTATTTCAAATTGTTTTCCATTCTTCTTTAGCTTATGGATACAACATTCCCTGCACCATTTCCTGTGACTTCAATGATTTTTTCATCTCATTTATCCATATTTTTACACATGCTTGTATTACAATATTTTTTGTGATTTACCACCAATAAAAACATCTGAGATATATATCTACCGCAACGCTCCATCAAAATACTTAGTTTTGCAACTAGTGGTCTCATTATTAGGCATTACAATGTTTGTTAAATATCCTTAATATTGTCTATTAACCCCTATACAAAAATGTGTACCAATACATATAACTACACACACACACACACACACACACACATATTTAAACTAGAACAAAAAAATTGTATTAAGCAAAAATATGCGGCGAGAATACATAGTTGAAGTACATCATAATCAATGCTACACAGAAAAATAATGTAATGATTCTAAAAGGGAAAGGAAAAGAACCATCCTTCTCCAAACAAAATAAGAATGGGGGGAGATCTAATACTAGTCCTTCTAACACTTTAGCGTACTTCTTCTTGAGAACATGAATAACTTTTTACAAATTGCTTGCACAAGATAGTACAAAAACAAAGAATTTCTAAGATTTAGTCAAAGCCAACCCCCCACTAGAACCACGAGAGGCTAAAGAATGATGGGCATTAGATTTTGAGGATGTCTTGCTTTGATCTTTTCTACTTCTTGTTAATGGAGGAGAAGATCGTTGATTGCTTCTTAGAACATTTGAATAGGAAGGAGAAGAAGAGGAGAGATTGACCTTCTTTTGTTTCTTTGAACTGACCTCTTCTTCCTTCTTATCTAAATGAGGGTTTTTTTAATATGCTTAGAAGTGGTCTCTTCCTCAGAGGGTGAATTTATGTTCTTTAAAGGAACTCGATCTAAATATGTCTAGTCTTCTTCAAGTTCTTCCTCCAAGGACTTCAAAGCTTCATATCTATTGTTGGAGGAAGGATGATTATGAGATTCGGGGTTGTTGGGATGAAACTAGTTTGAATGCTCCTTTCTCATCATTAATTTTAGAAGATGATAGTGGGATAGGAGTTTGAGAAGTTGGATATTTTGTGAAACTTTTTGCAATGTGTCCATACTCATGGTGGAAATTGTTTTTAAAAGGAACCTACTCATAATCCAAATGCTGAAGATGGGACTGACCCTCGAAGTCAAGTTGAATTTTCTTGGGGAGTCCTTTTTCCAATTATATTTCAACACAAATTATGGCATAAGAGACATTATTGTCCTTGCCCTGAGAACTAGTAATGTATCAACCTCTCACATATGGATTTAAAAATACCATCCCGTAGCAAATAAAGGGTTGATATGATAATCTAATCCAGACATGCACATAAGATATTACCATGGTAGGATTAAAATCCAGAATCCATTGGGTGAGAAACATTCCCCTCGAGGCCAATAAATAGGGCCCAAATCTATATATTGGATTCCTGTCCTCTTTACTTTTAAAAACAAAAGCAAAATAACCCTTTCCACAATATAAAGTATTAATGGGCTCATTATCTACCCAATTGTTAGAGATGAATTCTAAAACAGAGCTATAACTAGGCCAAAGTCTAGTAAGGTTACCAATCAACCCTCTCTCCTTAGGGTATTGATGTCCCTATTCACAAAGGAAGCATACCCCAAATCAAGAGAAGGAATTGTATATTCCCTTTTTAAAAATCTACCACGAGGTAGATATCCATGTATATCCACACAAAAGGGTTGGAAATGCCACCCATTATATAAGCAATGAACTCAATGAAACTGCTCAACGAAATAGATCATACAAGGCAATAAAAATCTAGGGTGGTAAAAAAACCAAGTTTGAAACCCCAAATCAACAACATAAACTCTTGATTTTCCATGAATATTGAAGCAATCTACATGCAACCACTATAAACAACTAAGAGAGTCAAAACAATTGAAGAAAAAACCCCAAATATGCAACAAAATTTGCTGCAATTGCACAAATATGCAACAAGCCAACAAGGGGGTGTTAGGAAACCACTAGGAAACCCTAGTTTCTTGCTCCCTTGATGGCTTTGAATCTAATTCCATATCTTTTTGTTGTCCTTGCAAATATAAAAACATATTTATTATTAAAAAATAGAAGACATTATTAAGTCCCAAGTAGTCATACCATGATATAGGTGGATATTGGTGGCCATCCTACTATTCCGCTTGTATCCCCACCATTGTACCATTATTTCTTTCAGTTTCCGTAATTGTAGCACAATTTACTAATTTTGGCAGTTTTTCGGGTCCTAAAGTTCTGGAGTCGTTTTGAGGCCCTAAACGACAATTTTTTGCAAAATGGGAAAATGTAAGTATTTTACCAACATTTGAAATCAAAATTTGTAGTTCTCATATATATATTTCTAATGATGTATCGTGCACTTCAAACTGAGACCGTATGCCAAAGTTACGACCCTAGGAAGTTGATGTACAAATTTACCCCAACGGGGCCCATAGTTTTGGCGCTTCATCTCCTAGGGTTAGACTTTTAGATGTTTAGGGTTTTTCATTGTTTCTCAATAATAAATAGGCCTTTGAGCCTCATTGTAACATAGTTCAGAGGCATGTAGCTACCACATCTCTTCTCAGAGATAAGCTACCATCACCCAAGCTAGTTTATTTCCATTCCATATGTAAGCATATTTCAGTTCTTTGATATTAATGAAATGAAGTTTTATTTCTACTACATCTCTGTTTTTATGTTTATATATGTATTTTATTACATTCCTGCATAAGTCTAGATTAGTGGTATCATAGAGGTCTATTGTTTCTCTGTTTTTCTTTACATGTCCCCAACGAGGTCAAGGTATAAGGAGTTAAGGCTCGAACTAGTTGAAACTTTGCAAGAGCAACCTTGCAAACCACAACAACCTCCCATGGCAGAAGAAAAGAAAGACGAGGGAGTAGGAAATCCTTTCAAAATATTTCTCAAGGAAACCCTCGAGTGATAGAGGAACGTGATGATGTATAAATTTTCCCAGATCCTTCGGCGACTTACCCATAGGTGACACATATTCATCTAGAAGACGCTCTGGAGGCGCCACTCCTTTTAAGGTACAAGTTAACTTTGATATTCTCATGTTTGAAGACCAGATAGATGAAGATACATAGATATATGGTTAAATATGTTGGAAGGATTTTTTTTTTTTTCGTTTCATGACTTTTCTAGTTGTGAAAATATTACTTTTGCACTCCTCACAGCTGCCCCCAATGTCAAGGATTGGTGGGAAGCCTACTGTGAACAAAAGGACGAGAGGGGATACTCATTGTTTTTAGTTGCACCCACTTAGAATTATTTCTGAGACGTCATCAAGGAACAATATTACCATGTTGGGAGATATGAAGATAAATACATAAAGTGGACCATGCTACGGTAGGGAAGGGATAAAGATGTGTCAGAGTTCACAAATATTTTTCATACCCTTCACACGAAGCTACGCATCAAGGATTCTAAGCAGCATTTGGTGCTCAAGTACCATGGTTGTCTACACAAATACATCTAGGATGAGATGGAGTTCCTAGACATCTTCTCGCTTGGTGCTACCTATCAATACGCTGTCAAGATTGAGCATAGATTTAAACAGAAGAAGCGAGATTTTGGATCTGTGAATTCGAGGCAAGGGAAAGACTCCCAAAAAAAAAAACAAAGGAAAAAGCCAAGGTGAGGTGACCTAGGACAACCTGTCAAAACCACAAGCAAATAACAACACCATGAAGACAAAGAAGGACACAGGAAAGTGGTGTGACTTCCATAAGAGCCCCACTCACAACACAAGTGAGTCTCAAGCCAAGTAGTCACCGATGGATGAGCTGAAGGCTTCAGATTCAGATGCATGTTCCGACTCTGAGCCAAAACCCAAAAAGGGGAATGAAAAAGGGAAGCAGATTATTGATGAGGATCCCAGCTCCACTATTGCCACCACCAAGATCTAGAAAATGAGCCTAAATATCCAGAGGAGGGGGAGTGTGTCTTCCACTCACATATGTGGGTGAAGGGTTCGCCGTTGAAATTCATGTCGACAGTAGGAGCCAAAAGAACCTCATTTCAGCAGAGGTCATCAAGCGATTGGGCCTATCGACCACACCACACCCACAAACATACACCATCGAGTGACTTCACCAAGGACAAGATCTTCGCGTCATCCAGGAGTGTTTCCTTCCCTACAACATCAAGCCCTTCACAGATGAGGTATTGTGTGATGTTTCTCCTCTTGAAGTTTGTGATGTATTATTAGGTCAACCATACTTATGGAAGCATCATTTTTTGTATGAGTCAAGCCCTCACACTGTTATTATTTCTTTTGGAAATAAGGTATACAAGATACTAGAGGTAGCACCGCCTACTGTCATTTTGTTGATCTTTGATAAGCAATGCAGTAAGATCAACTCCCAGACCGAGAATTTTTTTTCTTTCTTTCTGATTTGCTCTTAAAGTAAGGGGAAGATCATGGACACATCTATGGCCACTGGGAAGGATTCCTCCATGCAACAGAAGCAGGTGGACGAGGTCCTGGTAAAATACATGGACATCTTCTCCTCACCCACAAGGGTACCCTTGCACTGTCAGGTCAAGTATTCGATTAATTTTAGATTCCTGGAGCACCTCTACCCATTCGGCTGATATATCACTGCTCCATTCTAGAAAATGAAGAGATCAAGGGGAAAATCCAGGAGTTTCTACAAAAAGGCTACATATGAGTAAGTTCCTTTCCTTGTGGGAGCTCGATTGTACTTGTACAGAAGAAGGATGGGACCTAGAGGCTCTACATTGATTATTGAGAACTAAACAAAATCAATTTCAGGAATAGGTATCCAATCACATGGATTGATGACCTTCTAGACCAACTCAAGGGGGCCAAGTGTTTTAGTAATATCGATATGAAGTCTGGCTATCACCAGGTTCTAATAGAGCCCACAGATGTATGGAATACCACCTTCAGATCCAAAGAATGTCTTTTTGAATGGTTGATTATGCCCTCAAGGTTGTCAAATTCCCCTTCTACTTTTATGAGGTTAATGGATGAAATCTTGTGGCCCTTCACCAAATCATTCATGGTTGTTTATCTGGACGACATGCTCATCTTCAACAAGAGTTGGGAAGAACACTTTTAACACATTCGATAGGTCCTTCCAACCCTGCGATAGCATAAATTGTGTGCCAACTTAGAGAATTGCACATTTGGCATGATTAAGGTCCAATATATGGGTTACACGATAGATAAGCAAGGCATGCATGTGGATCTTACTAAGATCCAATTCGTTCAATATTGGCTAGCCCCGACCACTCTAACAGAGCTTCACAACTTTTTAGGCCTTGCAAATTTTTATCGGAGGTTCATGTTGGGATTCTCCCATATCACTTGGCCTTTGAGTCAGATTACCAAGGGTGGAGCGAAATAAATTTTTTCTTGGTCTGATTCCCAACAATATGTGTTCGTTGAGTTGAAGTGTCGCCTCTGCTCTGCATTGGTACTCACATTCCCAGACCTGCGATAACTATTTGAAATTGAGACAATCGCCTCTGATTATGTTATTGGTGTAGTCCTCACCCAAGACAAGCATTTAGCGGCCTATCCTAGTGAAACACTTTCTGATACAATTCAGAAGTACCCCACCTATGATAAATAGATGTATTCCATCATGCAAACTTGATGAAAATGGAAGTATTACATTCTTGGGAAGGAGACGGTCATCCACACTGATCACCGACCTCTTCATTTTATACAGACATAATGGAAGTTACAGAACGATCACCATTAGAAGTGGTCTAGATATCTACAACAATTCCACTTGAACATTAAATGCAAAAAGGGAAGCACCAATCATGTTACAGATTACCTCAGTCGGCCCCTAGTTGCAGCACTGAATACTGTTCTCAACTCTTATGGCCACAAGACCTCTGGATGGCCAAAATTGTACAAAAATGATCTAGAGTTCATGTACACATAAAATATGCCATTGGATGGCAAGAAAGTTCCCAATTTCCACCTCCAGGACACATTATTATGCTACCAGGACCACCTTTGTGTTCCTTCAAGCAAGTGTGCCAAGTTGATTAGGGAGGCACACTACAGTCAGGTCGCATGACACTTTGGTGTGGAGAAAATTGTGTATGTACTACAAAATTACTTATATTAGCCAAAACTCTGACAGGATGTTGGGAAATATATTATATCTTGCGTTTCCTACACCATCACCAAGCCAACCATCAAGAAGTAAGGCATGTACACTCCTATGCTTGCTCCCAACCAGCCTTGGGAATCTAACTCCATGGACTATTTGTCTAACGTCCATTCTACCAAGCATGGTAATGGCTGTGTAATTTTGGTCATGGATAGATTTTCTAAGATAGCTATATTGGCAGCCCAGTGCAAGAAGAGTGTCACAGTATAGGACTGTTGGAAATAATACTTGGGGGGGGGGGGGGGTGAATCAGTATTAGTAACTCAATAATATTTCATTTCCATAGGTAGATTTATATATGCTACTTTAGCTAAGTGAACCAGCATGTACACACGACTATTATTAAAGCAACCAATGTATATGCAAAGAAATTTTGATTTACCCAATTTATCATGCATTGAACTTTAACCAGTATGACAAATATTAATTAGACAGTGCAGTAAAAGAAGAATAAAGCATTACACATAAGCATCACACATGAACACCAAGATATAAGGTGGAAACCCAATGTGGGTAAAAACCACCTGCCACTGTTGTCTCTGTCTTCTTTTAATAATAAGAAAAATCTATTTACAATTTGTACTAGTGCAGACTTATACCAGTACGCAGGCTTCTACTTGCAGAAGACTGCAACCTTCTCTCATTTTCCAGCTACTACTAGAAGGGAGCTACAACCCCCTAACTCTTGTACTAGCCAATATGTTTGCTATTATGTAGGTGTCGACCTATAGAAGGCTATGACCTTCTCTCTTCCTCCAGGGACCACGTTTCATAAATTTTTAGACTGGATCCATCAACAACATCATAACTGTAATTCAATCATCAAATACATTTGCATCAACCAATCACTTTTTGAACCAACCACAACCGAATCAATCAATCACTTTGACAACCCATCAATCTGATAATTCAGAATACTATCACCAGAATATAGTACCTAGAACCCAAACCAGAACCCATAACACTGCAACAGCAAATAGAAGTAACTAAAACATATTTTATAATGTATACGCTACTTCCATGTGTCAAACTTGCGTGTATACGCGCTTTTCTCAAAGCCAACCAACATTTGCAAATATTAATTCAGAATTCTACAGCTATTCTAGACTTGAGTTATACCCATATCATATCATTTACAGAATAATAGATGCATTAGTATACATGAGCAAAAACACATAATGATAGTTCATTTTACGCCTTAAGATCCTTATTCATGTTTAGATGCAATCCCTGATCATCTGCTAAGGTTCATCCTTGGTTCAGATCCAACAATGCACCATAACCCAATAACCTACATACTAGATCTCACGCTTCATCAGATATTAGATACTTGCACACCCTGGCCTAATGATCTTCTCCTCCTTTAATAGTTTTAGGGCTTTCTCAATACCATGGACCAAAACCACTTAGGATCAATACCTTCGACCAAATACCTAGGGTCAATACCTCGAACCAGATACCTTGGACCAATACCATGGATCAAAATACCATGGACCAAATACTTCGGACCAAAAACTTAGTTTTCCAAGTTATACACTCTTTTCCTTCTATGAAATGCATGTGTATGTATACGCGACTTGTAGACAGTGAACTTGCATGTATACACAGCTTGGTCAATGGTGAACCTACATATACCTCTCTTTCTTCATTCTGTGAAGACTGATCTATAATTCTTTGTTGTTTACCTGCTATACTGTGATATTTCATCTGAGTGAGTTGCCATCAAGGACAATACCTGTATCATAATGCCAAAAATATCACCCTTTGGACTTGATGGAAACAACCACACCAAGTCACTCTTCCCTTTTGACATGAAGGGCAAAGGGTCATGCTCCCCTTGAGTACATGCTGAAATCTCTGATATGCTGAAGTGTACTGATTGAGTTGCCATGATCAAGTCCATGCTCCCCCTGAGCACAAGCAAAGTTTGCAAATAGATTTTCTAAAAGAGGAACATGACTCTATGCCAATGAACTTCCTATCACTAATGACTCATACATAAATCCATCTCCCAACCAAGTGGGAATATACCAAATTTGACTCATCCACCCAACCAAGTGGGAATATACCAAATTTGACTCATCCACCCAACCAAGTGGGGATATACCAATTGTTTATACATGACAAAAACAAGAAATATTACATAATCCATCCCATGCATAGTGGGATTACAAATTAGGTCTTTTCACGACCTTTACATTAAATGATATGCATAACATATATAACAGAGACCAAATAGCTTAAAGAATACCATGATAGTCATCAACAACTATCATATGATTTGTATCATTAGCAACATTTGTCAACAGCATCCAGACCAACAACCTGTATATTTCCATCATTAGTTCCCCAAATATCATCAACTTGTGTCAAAGTATGCCAGCATATATCAACTCATCCTCTTGATATCATCAAGATCAACTTGCTACGTTCCCTTATCATAACCTTCCATGAATAAACTAAGCATATGTCATATCTCCAAGCGGTAGCACAAAATCATGCACATCATATCATATGTATGTGAAAACACTATAGACATCATTATAAGGAACTGCATGATATTTCCACAAGAACCTTCATTATATCATCACTAGGGAACATCCCATATCATCAACCATGATAAACAACATATGTGAGTATCAACCTATCATCATAAAGTAAGAACTCATCATCATTGATTAGGTACCGAAGACTTCTAGACATAATGCCAACAATGCTTTATTAGAAGCATACCATGTTCTCCCCCTGAACCTGTTCCACCTTATCACTGTTAGATCTGATCATTGCATATGTCAGAAAGAGATATCAAAACATCATCATCAATCAGCTATACATCAAGTTATCAACAACTTTATGAGGACCAATATATTTCCACATGTTATCAACAGATTGTAACCATCATCAAACAGAGCAGATAATTGACAGAACCATAGTAGACCCCTTTTTTCTTGAGTCTGGCCCACTTCTTTTCTTCAAACCAACATATACATGACTGTACCCACAAAAACCCGAATATGTACTTGAATACACTTCATGAAACTCTCATATAACAACCTTTCTTTGAAAAATATGATTTCACGGTAGGATGATGCAACAACTACTCCCAACTTTTCTCTAAGATATTCGAATGTCTCTCTGGGTAGTGGTGTAGTGAATATATTAGCAACCTGTTCATGGGAGGGAACATACTACAATTTGAACTTTTGTTCAAGCACTTTTTCACATAGCAAAAAAATATTTTATGGGTATGTGCTTGGTCTTGGAGTGCATGACTGGATTCTTTGAAATACTGATGGCATTTGTATTATCACATAGAATGGAGATGGGTGGATTACATGTGATCTAAATGTCTTGCAAGGTTTGCATCATCCAAAGTAGTTGTGTGTAGTAAGATGCAACAACCACGTATTCTGCTTTAGCTGTAGATAATGCAATTGAAATTTGTTTCTTGTTGAACCAAGACACTAACCTGGAACCCATATAGAATGCACCAACACTAGTGCTTTTTTTGTCATCAACACTTCCTGCCCAATCTGAATCTGTATATGCATGAAGTGTAAGATCAGTATCTCTAGGATACCATAAACCAAAGTTTTGTGTTCCTTGATGATATTTGAAAATCCTTTTGACTGCCTGAAGGTGTGGTTCCTTTATATTTGCTTGGAATCTTCCAACTATTCCCATTGCATGCATGATGTTAGGTCAGGTACCTGTTAGATAAAGTAGACTGCCAATCATGGATCTGTAAGTTGGTTGATGTATTGCTGTTGATTCATCATTTGAGCTGAGACTGCATCCTGTTACCATTGGGGTACATACTGGTTTAGACTCTTCCATGCTGTACTTTTTCAAGATCTGTTTGAGATATTTGGTTTGTGAAAGAAAAATACCATCTTTATTTTGTTGAACTTGTAGACCAAAAATAGGTAAGATCACCAAGCAAGGACATTCCAAATTCTTGCTACATTACTGAAGCAAAACTATGACTCATGGATTCTTCATTTCTACCAAAAATGATATCATCAACATAAACAACAATTATTAGCAATTTATTAGTGTTAATATTTGTATATAGATTGCTATCTACTGATCCCTTTGAAAATCCTTGTTGGTGGAGATATTTGTCAAGATGTTAATACCAAGCCCTTGGAGCTTGTTTTAGACCATAGAGAGCCTTTCTGAGTCTGCATACAAGTTTTGCATCATTTCCAAGAATGAATCCTTCTAGTTGCTCATTATAGACTTCTTCTTCTAAGTCTCCATTAAGAAAGGCATATTTTACATCTATTTGGTATACTTTGAATTTCTGAAAACTAGAAAGAGCAAGAAACATCCTTATGGCTTCAAGTCTAGCAATAGGTGCAAAAGTTTCTTCAAAATATATACCTTCTTTTTGAGCATATCCTTTACAAACAAGTCTGGCCTTGTTTCTAATAACTTCTCCATTTCTGTTCAATTTTTTTTGAATATCCATTTAGTTCCTATGATATTCTTATCGTGAGGTCTAGGAACTAATTCCCAAGTATTATCATTTTCAATTTGCTCAAGTTCTTCATTCATGGCCTTGACCCAACATTCATCTTTGCATGCTTCATTTACATTTTGAGGTTCACTGGAAGATAGTAATGCCAGATAGCTTGAGGCTTCTGTAATAGTTATTCTTGTCTGCACCCCTGCCTCTTTTTCCCCTAAAATTTGAGTTTCTGGATGATTTTTCTGAACATACCTAGACAGAGTCTTTTCTTCTACGTTATCTCTTCTTCTGGTGCTTCATTGGTTTCTTCTTTAGAGTCGGTGTGATTTGATGTGGGAAAATGATCATCATCTTCTTCATTGTCATAATCTTTGGTTTTTGTCTGTTTTGTATTTTTACATGCTTCATCAACCATAAAATCAATACTTTCAATAATTTTCCCAAGTATTTTATTATAACATTTATATCCTTTACTTTGGGAAGAGTAACCAAGAAGAATACCTTCATCTGCTCTGGGTTCAAACTTACCAAGTTTTTCATCAGTCCTTTTTGATGTAACATTTGCTTCCAAAAACTTTGAAGTATTTTACAGTAGGAGTCTTACCATACCAAAGTTCATGTGGAGTTTGAGTGTTGTTTACCCGAACATTTGCTTGGTTGAGAATAGTGACAGCGGCGAATGCAACTTCACCCCAAAAGGTTGCAGGAGTTCCAGATTCATCTAGCATAGCTCAAGCAATTTGTTGAATAGTTCTGTTCATTCTTTCTACCACTCCATTTTTCTAAGGAGTCCTTGTGGTGGATAAATGCCTTTTTATTCCATGTTTTTCACAAAAGTAAAATAATTCATCCGAGGTAAATTTCCCTCCTCGGTTAGATCTGAGGCATTTGATTCATTTTCAACCAAAGCTTTGTAGGATTTGAACTTTTCAAATGCTTCATCTTTATGCTTTAGAAGACCTATCCAACACATTTTGGAAAAATCATCAATGAACAATATAAAGTATTCTTCTCCACAAGGTGAATTTTTCCTTGATGGTCCACATAAATCAGTATGAACAAGTTCAAGAGGCTTACTAGCTGACCCTTCTTTTTCAATGAAGTGAGATTTGTTTTGCTTACCAAATTGACATGGTTTGCATATTTTATTTTCAGGAATGCTGATATCTGGAAGATCACGAACAACCTAGAATCTACATAATTTTCTTATTTGAGAAAAGCTTAGACGTCCCAATATTCTGTGCCATAGCCAGTTTTCATCATTTTTGCTTAGATAGCACTGTTGTTGTCCTTCCTTGAGAATGTATAAGTTGTTTGGAGTTCTTGTACCTTTGATCACGGTTTCTCCTATATCAAGCTCACGAACAACACATCTGTTTGATCGAAACACCACTTCATTTCCTTGATCACACATTTGACTGACACTCAACGGGTTATGCTTCAGACCATCAACATACATAACATTCCTAGCTTTAAATTTTTCTTTCAAGAAAACAAAGCCTTTACCTTTTATTATAGCAAGAGTGTCATTTCCAAATGAGACATTATTTTCCTTTTCTAAGGCATTATATGAGTGTAGTTTTTCTTTGTCGCCTGTCATGTGTTTTGAGCATCCATTGTCGATGTACCACTGGTTTTCTTTCCCTTCTGCATACAAGGCTATGCCACATCTTTCTGTTTGCGGTTCTTTATTTCTCCATATTTTGGGATTTAATGGGGTTTGCTCCTTTTGAGATATTTGCCAAAATTTACTCCTGCATTCAGATTCTTCATGGCCAAATTTGTTACAGATTGAGCATTCTATTTCATTTTCAAGAAGAGAAAAGTTATTATAGGATCTTTTCTTGATCCCTGTCACGTTCCTTTGATTTCGTGCTTCTCTAGTCATTATGGTTTTGTAAGAAACACATTGAGCAACTTTGTGTCCAAAATTATGACATGAGAAACATTGACCATTGAAGAAATTCCTGCAATTATCGAATCTATTGACCTGATGATTGTAGTTTCTATTCATCTTTGAAGAAAATTGAGTATGATTTACCTGAGGTTTGTTGTGACTTCTATTCATCCTTGAAAAAAATTGAGCCTGATTTACCTGGTGATCTGCTTTATTCCCTTGGTGATGATTGTCATACTGTTCACTATTCTTTGCTGCATCAAGATAGCTTTTAATGGAGGTTGACGACTTCTGTGATTGAGGTGCTTCTTCAGTATATCCAAGACCTGTCTTTATCAGAGGAGAATGTTTCACTTTGATAATTTCATTTAAGGTTTCTGATCCTTTAGCAAATCTAATATTGAGAGATTTTGTTTTCTCAAGATCCTTTCTTATACCCACAATTTCACATTCTAGTTTTTCATTATGTTTTTCTCTTTCAGCGAGTTGATATGTCAAGGTATCTATAATCATATTCTTTTCTTCTAAGCGGATTTTGAGTTTAGATATTTCTTCATGAAGGTCATCTTCTTCTAGAGCATCCAAAAATTTATCATCTTCATAAGCCATTAGAAGTCTATAGTCATTACTATTTTCATCTTCATCACTATTTGATGATCCATCGCTATCTTCAGGAGTATAGTAACTCGTTTTACTTACACTTTGTTTTCTATTCCATTTTGCAGATTCCTTCCCTTTATAATATTTATCTTTATGAGGACATTTGGTAGCACAATGATTGACTCTACCACAGGCAAAACATTTGAAAGGTAGTTTACCTCTAAATCTTCCAAAACCTCGTTGAAGCTTCTTGACAAAGTTTACTTCATCTTCTTCTTCTTAAATATGTCCTGATTCATTGAGTTCTTCTTTTCCTTTTGTTGAAGCTCTAAATGTAGCTTCTCTCATATCTGATGGGCCTTCTTTTCTCATCTCAAAGGCAGTTAAGATTCCGTGAAGCTGTGTCATAGTAATAGTCTGTAGATCCTATTTTTCTTCTATGGCAGATACTTTTGATTCAAATTTAGCAGACAAGGATCTTAAAACTTTCTCAACTAAGGTAACTTCCTTTATCTCTTCACCCAGATTCTTCATGCAATTAAAAACCTTATCTATACGTAAGAAGTAACTAGCTATAATTTCACCATTGTGCATCTTAAGAGTTTCATATTGAATTATGAGAGTTTGCAATTTAGCACGTTTTACCTGAGAGTCTTCTTCGTAGCTTAGAACGATTTTGTCCCATATTTCTTTGGCTGTTTTGAGCTACATAACTTTGAAAAACTCTGATTGTGATAGACTTCCCAATAATGTATTGACAACCTTGGCATTGGTTTCATATTGCTTTTTACTTGCTGTATCTGTAGGAATTGCTGATGGAAATGTATATCCTCCTTCCACGATTTCCTAGACATTTGTTCCAAGTGATTGAAGATAGGTTGTGGTTCTTATCTTCCAATAAACAAAGTTGCTCCCATCAAAGATTGGCAGTTTGATGGATCCCCCGCTTTCTTGATTACTCATGATGATGGATCTTCCTTCAAGTGATCAAGCTTCTTCTGAAGGACCTACTATAAAACCAATTGTTGGAAATAATACTGAGAGGGGGGGCTGAATCAATATTAGTAACTCAATAATATTTCATTTTCATAGGCAAATTTGTATACGCTAATTTAGCTAAGTGAACCAGTGTGTACAAGCGACTGTTATTAAAGCAACCAGCGTATATGCAGATAACTTTTGATTTACCCAATTTATCATGCATTGAACTTTAACCAGTATGCCAGATATTAATTAGATAGTGCAGTAAAAGAAAAATAAAGCATTACACATAAGCATCACACATGAACACCAAGATATAAGTTGGAAACCCAATGTGGGTAAAAACCACTTGCTGTTGTCGTCTCTGTCTTCTTCTAATAATAAGAAAAATTTGCTTGCAATTTTGTACTGGTGCAGACTTATACCAGTACATAGGCTTCTACCTGCAGAAGGCTGCAACCTTCTCTCATTTTCTAGCTACTACTAGAAGGGAGCTACAACCCCCTAGCTCTTGTACTAGCCAATATGTTTGCTGGTACGTAGGCGCCGACCTACAGAAGGCTATGACCTTCTCTCTTCCTCCAGGGACCATGTTTCATAAATTTTTAGACTGGATCCATCAACAACATCATAACTGAAATTAAATCATCAAATACATCTGCATCAACCAATCACTTTTTGAACCAACCAGAACCGAATCAATCAATCACTTTGATAACCCATCAATCTGATCATTCATAATACTGTCACCAGAATATAGTACCCAGAACCCAAACCAGAACCCAGAACACTGCAACAACAAACAAAAGTAACTAAAACATAGTTTATAAGGTATACACTACTTCCATGTGTCGAACCTTCATGTATACACACTTTTCTCAAATCCAACCAGTGTATACACCTACAAATATTAATTCAGAATTCTGCAGCTATTCCAGACTTGAGTTATACCCAGATCATATCATTTACATAATAATATGTGCATTAGTATTCAGATCTAGAATATACATGAGAAAAAACACATAATGATAATTCATTTTACACCTTAAGATCCCAATCCATCATTAGATCTAATCCCTCATCATCTGCTAAGGTTCATCCTTGGTTCAAATCTAGCAATGCACCATAACCCAATAACCTGCATACTAGATCTCACACTTCATCAAATATTTCATACTTGCACACCATGGCCTAATGATCTTCTCCTCCTTTTATAGTTTTAGGCCTTTCTCAATACCATGGACCAAAACCACTTAGGACCAATACCTTGGACCAAATACCTAGGGTCAATACCTTGGAACATATACCTTGGACCAATACAATGGATCAAAATACCATGGACCAAATACTTCGGACCAAAAACTTAGTTTTCCAAGGTATACGTGCATTTCCTTCTGTGAAAGTGCGTGTGTACGTATACACGACTTGTATACAATGAACCTGCATGTATACGCAACTTGGTCAATGGTGAATCTGCGTATACCTCTCTTTCTTCATTATGTGAAGACTGGTCTATAATTCTTTGTTGTTTACCTGATATACTGTGATCTTTCATCTGAATGAGTTGCCATCAAGGACAATACCTGTATCATAATGCCAACAAGGACATTGCCAAACTCTTATTTGAACGAGTGTGGGTACATTTTGGGATCTCGTAGACCATTATATCAGATCATGATAGCAGGTTCTTGAGCACATTATGGTCAATCCTCTAGACACTATTGGACACCAAGCTCACCAAGTCGACTGCATTCCATCCCCATACTGATGTCCAGACAAAGGTCGTCAACAAGATGATAGTGCAGATACTTCACATGTACAACTCCATGCATCCACAAACCTAGGATGAGATGCTTCCCTATGTGTAGAATAGTTATAACAGAGCTCTCCATAGCTCGATTGGTCGTAGTCCCTTTAAAGTGGGTCTAGGATTTCAACCATTATGTTTGATTGATGTTGTCATGCCTCATGTGACTACATAGACATAATCCACACATGTACAGTCTAAGGCTGATAAAGAAACCTAATTTATTAAACGTGTCCAACACATCCGCCAGTAGTTTCACGACATCTTGGAGAATTCCAATGCCAAGTACAAGTAGCGACATCATCAACATCAGGTTCCACACAAGTTTTAGGTGGGCAACAAAGACTGATTGCATTTGCAGAAAAAACGCCTTACCAAATCCCATCGAATGCTCAGAACACTCTCTATATGGGCCTTACACCATTACCAAGGTTGTGTGAGACAATGATTTTTAGCTCAATATTCCCCCATTCCTTGGCTTGTATCCAGTGTTAAATGTGGACTGCCTTCAACCATACTTTCTACCATTATTGGACACATCAGACGTTGCAGAACAACTCACACCAACAGAGCTAAACCCAGACTGCATGGAATAGGCCACAACTGATTGGATCATGGAAACATAGATTAAGAACAATTTCCAGTAGAAGATCCAACCGTATCAATTTGTCAAAGTTGGCCATCTCCTGCACCAAGGCAAGTGGCTCACCAGGGACCAAGTTCAACAGAAGTTTCCCTATCTCATGGAGGAAATCAATGCAATGGGGTACATTGCTTCCTAAAGGGGGAGGACTTATCCAGGTGGATATTGGTGGCCACTTGCCTATTCCACATGGACTCCCACCATTGTATGATTAATTATTTTAGTTTTTGTAACTGTAGCATAATTTACTAATTTTGGCAGTTTTTCGGGTCATGAACCTCTGGAGTCGTTTTGAGGCCCTAAATGATGTTTTTTCTGGAAAACATGAAAATGTGAAATTTTGTTAGATGATTTTAGATGAAAGTTGTATTCCTCAAATATATATTTCTAACGACGTATTGTGCGCATCAAACAGATATCGTATGCAAAAGTTATGACCCCAGGAAGTTGATGTATCAATTTACCCTAACAAGGCCCATAGTTTTGGCGCTTCATCTCCTAGGGTTAGGTTTTTGGATGTTTAGGGCTTTCCATTGTTTCTAAATAATAAATAGGCCTTTGAGCCTCACTGTAACACATTCCAGAAGCATCTAGCCAACACATCTCTTCTCATAAATAAGCTACCATCGCCCGAGCTAGTTTATTTCCATTCAATATGTAAGCATATTTCAATTGTTTGATATATTTTTGTTGCATCTGTATGTTTATGTTGATATCTGTATTTTGTTGCGTTCATGCATAAGTCTAGATCATACCAAATAAATGTCCAAAATAATAGTCTTAGCAAAACATAATTATAATGATAATAACAATAACAATGATGATGATAAGTAATATATAATAGATAATTGCTACTATTGGTAAAATAATAAAAAATTATCAAATGAGACCTTTGTTTGTTGGTGATGCTATGGTATTTTACCCCCTACCCACAAATGTCCAAATCTCCCTAGTGACCTATTGTCCCTTGTGTCATTATCATTATTCTTATTTAGTATTGATATTATAATTTCTAATGATTTTATACACACTATTCCTTGTATCCTTTATGACCCTTGATACAAACACCAACTTAAGCACTTTGAACCTAAAAACACTATACCACATAGCTTCTATGATGATCCTTGAGATAATTATTGCCTAACCATTTTGACCTACACATGATGTCCCAAACTTTGACCCCTAACACAGTCACCCCCAAACACATAATGACATTATTACACTAACTTCCTTATACATTATAAAAATGAACAAATGTGACCCCATGTGCACTGTGATGTCTATCATACTAACCCATTAACACACTCTGACTTATATAATCCCTAACACAATCAAACCCCTAACACACGATAACCCACAACCATGATGAACCCAAAATATTATACCTCCTAACCCTTGACACAATCATCATCTAATAGTTTATGCCCCCCAACAATTATGACCATATATCAATAATGATCCCTTACACATTAACCCCTAGCCACTATAGCCTTAGATAGAATAAGATCCCTAACACATTAACCTCTTAACAAAACTTTTCCATTAACCATTATGAGCTTGGACATACCTACCCCCATAACCCTTATGATCAATAGTACAACCACCCCTTAACTACTTTAAACTTTGGGCAACTACAACCCCTAACCCTCGTGACCCCTACCACAATACTTCTTTAACATACTATAGTCCTAATTACATAACCCCTTAATATACTATAATTTCTTACAATTATAGACCATATTGATCATATTGACCGCTCTAATATAAATCATCCTATAATATGCTAAATCCCTAATACACTATGGAATTTAACCCCTATGATCACTAATGCAATCATTCCCTAACAAATTGTAACACAATAATGACCTTGAATATAGTAATCCTCTAATACACTAACCCTTAACCATTATGACCTGAGACATAATCACCATGTAACACTCTATGACCTTAAACATGGAAAACCCATAATCCACTATGACCCTTGACACAATCACCTGCTAACAAAATGATGACCTCAAACACATTAGCCCACTGATACACTATGACCCTAGTGAAATCACCTTTGTGAGCTTTTAACACAATATCCCCCTAATACAACATAATCCTCTAAGAAGTATGACCTTGGTCACAAGTATCCCTTAACACATCATGACCTCAAACACTAAAATCTCATAATACACCATGAACATTAACCCCTATGACCGTTGACACAATTGACCTTTAACACATTATGACCTAAGACAAAATAACCATATATTACACTATAAACCATAGCCATTATGATCTTGAAGACACTAACCCCTTGCCAATTTCATCCTTAACCAACACAAACCCAAGCACACATCCCCTGTGGACTTTGATACAACTATTCCCTAGCTAATTTTACCCTAGGCACACTATACCTCCTAGCCAAAGATACCTCTAATAGAATCACCAATCTTAATGTAACACCCCATTTTACCTCAGGTTGTAAACATAATTATGTATTAGCATTGCTCTGAGTTGTGGCATCGTTGTTTTGTTTGTTTTTGAATTATAAGAGTTGAGTTATGATGAGATTGGGTATCATTTGGAGGTACTCTCACATGTCTTTGGTGTTGGGATTTTGAGAGAGAAACACCCAAAAAGATGAGTGTATAGGCTTTGCACTCAAGTTTGGGGTTTTGGAGCTAAAATGAGTGTGCTTTGAACCCAAGGAAATTGTAATTTAATATTAAGGTTGTGTTGGAGGGTTCTTGAAGGACATAATGGATTCCTAAGAGACCTAAGGAAAAGTATGAATAAAGTATCTAATGGAGAATCTTGGAGACAAGAAGATCACAAACAATTCTTCTTGTGTGGTGGAGACTGAAAGTTACTTAGCCACAAGTTTAATGAAGGACGTTGTGAAGGAAAGGAATCCACAATTTGGAAAAGGGATATCTAACCCTAGTTTGAGGATTGACTGATCAAGGTGTTACCTCAATAAGGAGGCCAAGGAAAACAAGAAAGGATATAGGGCTAATAAGAGTTTATCGTAAATGTTAATGGAGGGGTAAAGGAGCACTTAAGGTTTGGTTAGATTGGCTATAGGCCCAAGATTAGGAAACATGGTTAAAAGAAATGTAGGTAAGGCCAACCACAAGGAGAAAAGGTAGGCCAAGGTCAGCTGGAAGTGACACAAGCTCATAGCAGCTAAAGGAATAAGTCTGGGTTTACAGGAAGGCTAAAAAAATTGGTTGATGGGTTAAAGGGAAACTTGAAGGTGAATCACAACTAAGATAGACATGTTGAGGGCCAAAAATGAATTTTGATTGAGTTGAAAGGCGACAAAGGGATGGCAATGCTACAACAATAGGACAGAGGGCTAAAGGAGTAGGCCAAGGTATGCATATTATTATTTGGATGATTTAAGAAGGGTTGGTAAAAGTCCTTGTTTACTACAACTGTGTATTTTGGGTGATATAGGTCTCATTCTTTGGGCAAGAAAGGATTAGAGTACAAAACCTCGACCCTAGGTGATTTGGTCAAAGGATTAGACCTAATATATTGGAATTTTACTAGGATTTAAAGGGCCACTATCCCTGGTATGGGTACCTTGTGATTTTTCTTATTAATGGAATTGTAAAAAACAAGTTTTTGGGCATTAATTCTTATGTAATATGCATTGATATGATTGTTGGTATATTCCATTGTGCAAAAGTTTTCAAGTTAGGAAATGTTGGGGCCTTAATTTTGAATTTTGAGTTTTGCGAAGTAAGGACAGGTGGAGGGGACAAATGTTGGAGTTGCGGGACTAACAGTCGGGGGAGGGAGGAGGAACTCAGAGTGAACATATAGTTGCGACAAGGTG
Organism: Pinus taeda; assembly: GCA_000404065.3. Lineage (NCBI taxonomy): Eukaryota > Viridiplantae > Streptophyta > Pinopsida > Pinales > Pinaceae > Pinus > Pinus taeda. The sequence continues at coordinate 19,531 of APFE030766929.1, read as the reverse complement.
GCGGATGAGAGAAAGAGAAACCGAGCAAGGGAAGATAGAAGGAAACCGAGAGTAGAGTCAGCCTAGCAGGAGACGAGGGGAATTGACAGTGTGGGTACAAAGCAAAGTATAAAAGGAAAAAGATAGTTTGAGGAAGGGGTTGCTCATGAAGCAGACAAATGAATAGGATCAGGAGAGCCTTCCTCATTTGCGGAAAGGCGAGCCTCGTCCCCAGTTCTGGTTATGATTGCCCTTGTTGGTTATGTTCTTTGTGTAATTATTGATCAGGCTTCGAGTCTCCTATAATATGTTATGTACTCTATTATGTTCAAGTTGATGAAATAAGCAGTTTGGGACCTATAATGTATTGATGTGCTTTCTGTGGGTTATTTAAAACTTTTTTAATGAATGGCTATAAGCCAAATGAGTTCTCTTAATGACATGAGTAGAATAGCTTGATTAGATAGTGTAGATGATTGATTGTTGTAAGTTATTGATGTTCGTTGGATGCAAACTCCTTGATACTCCATTCTACTGCATCTAACTTCAGTCGTGACATGCCTCGGGTGAGACTGCTTGCCCTTCTGGGTAAGGTGAAAATATCGACGTTGTTCTAGACTACAGCGAAGCCTTATTGGCCTCTTGTGCCTGAACCCAGGGTCTCTTCCCTGTTTTCATTTTCATGCCAACAAATTGTTTCGTTGTCAGGACCTGAAATCAAAAGGAGGGATTCTGAATATGCTATCAAGGATTTTTAAGAAGGATGTACGAAAATGGTGGGACGACCAAGTGGATCGGTTTGTATCAAAATAGGCCATACTTCGGATTCGAGCTATAGCTGAGGTGAACGATGAAATTTTATATTCAAAAATAATAAGTGATCAGTACGATATCTTCTAGGTTAAGTTCCCCAAATATTTGTAAAACTAGTTGTGAAGATTGCAAGTGAAGGGTTGGCCATAAGGACAGACGTAGATCTCGTTGTGATTGGGTTCCCACATATATCACGACGCTCCACTTCCTTAACATAGATCTAACAAGAGCTGTATATTTTTGGGTACATACTACTCTGGAGGGATACATGGTCGATTTTGCAATAGAAAATTACCAGTCCTTCTCGAAGGTTGATGTCGTGTTCCGATCTAGGCTAAAAGGAAAGTTGTTGAAAGAAGTACCTCTCTGATTAAGATTTTGATGGTGGAAGAAGGATTGATTCCTTTATAAGGGTTAAGGATGGTAGCATAAGCCCCCAGTAATGGGGGAAGGACCTAAGGGGAGAAATGCTACTGAGAGGGGGAGAATGATTCCACTAAAATAATGGATGTAGAATATTCATGAAAGGATAGGGAAGTAAGAGCATAGAGGAGAGAAAAGATAGTAGAAAAGTGGTAGGAAAGGGCCATGCAAGCAATGAGAGGGAAATTAGAGGGACCATGCCAAGAAGGAGCGGTGTCGAAAGGTCCATAAGGAAGAGATGAGATGACAGAGAACTTGTAGAAAGGAATAGAGACAACCAGGACAGAAGGAAGTCCGGAAGGTGATAGGAGCGATCCCTCACCCGTTGCGGGGGAGGTGTCTAATGGAAGCGGTCACAATAATCTTGAGGAAGATATGGAAGATGAGGTGTGCAATGTGATGAGACAGTTGTTTGCAAAAGACAATGCATTAGACAAAATCAAAAATCCAGCCCCACGAAGCGTAGGTAGCACTCACCTCGACCTTCCCCTAGTACTTTACAACAATCCTGGTAAATTTGTTACTAAGTTTCTTAAAGTAATACGAGTACATAGTGTGCATGTTAGATATAAGACTAGTTCTAGTACCTCTAACAGTAGTGGGAATAGTAGCTCTAACAATTTAGGATTGCAAGGATCTCCACAACTTGGAACCCAAGGCTTTGTGCTTCAAGAACACACTCGGACCAGCATGACAGGATCCTTTACCAGATACCTGAAATTCTCTAGTCGAGGGAATGAGGATGTATAAAAACACTGGTAACTATACGAAGCCATATGGAGAGCTCGCTAGACGCCCGACAATGTGAAGTTGATCAAATTCCAGACTACCCTTAGGGAGAGGAACCTAAGGTGGTTTATCAACTGAGCATAGTTAAACCAGAATCCAACCGTAGACGATATCAAGAATAGCTTTATGCAAGAATTCAAGCTCCCCCAAATAAATCAACAAGGGTTGTCAGATTTGTGGGAGATCAAGTAGAGGGAAGGAGAAATTTCTTGGGAGTTGATGTAGAGGTTTAAAGATGCAACCAAGAAACTAAGTTACACCATAGATCCCAACCACTAGAGGGATTGGTTTATCAAGGCACTCCTACCCCTTACCTGGACACCCCTAACACAAAAAAATATTGAGACCCTACAGGATGCTCTGGAGAAAGCAACCCATATAAAGGATATGGCAGTGTATCCACACAAGTGTCAAGGGGGTTGTGTCATGGGATTTGTCGATCTTGGGTATCCAACACCAAATAGCCATCTTGACAGAGAAATTGAAAGACTTACAGTCAGTCCGTCCAGCGGGACCCAACATATGGTGCACCCATTGTCTGGTGGAGGGTCACGTTGCGACTAAGTGCTTAAGACTGAGGGGCACGGGTAACACATCGGCGCCCGCCGGAGCGTCAGGGGCTCCACCTACAATAGTAGTTGTGGTAGTAGTATCACAAGGGGAATTCTCGGGCTAAAATCAACCTAAGTACTATGAGGCCTATAGGGGATATGGACATTCACCATGCTTGTGTTTGATACTGTAGAAGTACTCAAACGTCCCAAAAAAAACTACTGTGAGTTCTACACATCCATGACCCACCACACAGATCAGTGTTGAGCATTGTATGCGCTAGAAGATTGACTAGACTGTTTGACATTCAGGATCAATGAGATTGCCCGTGGAGGGCAAGGAGGAGGAGGAGGAATGAGAGGAGGAAGAATAGGAGGACTGGGACCTGCGTGCTACTACAAATGTGATAAGGAAGGACATGTCACTAGGGATAGTCCTCTCCCAAGAAGACCTTGGTTCTCTCAATGTTGGGTGAACGCACACACGATGGAGGATTCCCCATAACTAATTGCAAGGTGGGAATAACGGCCCAGGTAGTAGGGGACGGACCTGATAAATGCAAAGCACCAGGAAGCAGAGATAGCTTCACTCTCTAACATTAACGTAGTTACCTGTGGTGGCAAGAAGATGGGGGATGACCAAGGTGTCCAAGACCAACCAGTCATTATTAAGGTGGCCTCACCAAAGCATTCATACAACCCTTGACAACAAAAGAAATATTATCAGGAAGCGACAAAGTTGTTTGGAAATTTGGCAAACTCCCAGAGGAAAAGACAGTCAGTCAACCAAGACATCGTTTCCCTATTAAAGAATGGTTCACCTTGTTCTTGTAGATCATCAACAATGAACAGATGTTAAGGGAGCTACATAGAAGTCTAAAAGCAGTTCTGTTGGAGGAAGAAACTGGAGAAGAAAGTGTTGCGGTGAATCTATGTGAGATGCACACAAGAAGAGTCTAGAGAAATAAGAGGAGAATGAGCAACGATTTCAAAATTAACGTGTAGATCGTTGGATTCCATATCAAATATACGATGTTAGACCTGGGTTCTGACATTAATATTCTACCCCAGAAAACATGGGAGGAATTGGGGAAACCAAAGCTGAAGTACTCTTTGATCCAACTGCAGATGGCCAACCAGTACTGCACTCTACCCATTGGAAGGCAAGAAGATGTGGAAGTAGATGTAGCAAGAGCGAAAACACATGTAGAATTTGAGGTGATATATATAATGGGAAACAAATATCCTTACACAACACTACTCGACATTGATTGGGCTTATGAAAACTATGTTATCATTGATCTAAAGAAGGAGTTGACGATCTTTGAGGTGGAAAGAGTACGGGTGAGCCAACCACTGGATCCGTACTAGGGGCCAAGATTCACAGAACTAGTAGATAGTCAAGATGAACCAAGAATGCTAGACCATCTCTACCGGTTGATTTCAGGAAAGAGAGAAGATTACATCAACCCCACAATAGAAGGATCGGTAAGTTGGAGGAGTATACCGAGCTCAAAGGTTGACTCTCAGTCTGCATGAGATGCTTGGCAACAAGGAGGATATGAAGTTGATACCAAACATCGTGCTAAGATATGTTGCACCAACTGGATAGGAACAGAGTTAATTTATTATTCCACCTTTCATGGCATAGATTTAATAGTTGTATTTCTAAATAAGATCGATTGAACCATGAGAGAGGGCCACAAGGTAACGTTGCTGGAAATCGCACTACAAGTGACCGCGACAGGCTGGTGGAAAGTACACTGCAACAACCTCCATGACTAGGAAAGGATCAAGAGGGCCATGAGGGAAAGGTTTAAGCAAGTAGGGGACCGACCACAAGAAATTGTAAAATATAGGGAGAACTCTAACCCTCGAAAACACCTGGAGAACTGCACAGACAGTTGGAAAAGAGAATGAGTTTCGAAGGAAATATGCGTACACATGTTCCTACACACCATGGGTACAGTCCCTCAATCATGGTATATACAAGAAAAAATTCGAAGACAAATGGGGGGCTGGGACACACTTTCTAAACAATTCAATAACAGTTTTTCATTTAAAGATAGTGAGAAACGGTTGATCGAGGCTTTGTATGCAATCAAAAGGATCCACTTCACATTAGGTCAATTGTGAGAAGGATGCATTGACGAAAGGCACCTGCAATACTTTTATGAGTCAGGATACCCATAGGCTATGGCTTGTGGAAGAGTGGGGGCAGACCCAAAGGAGGACGACCTAGAAGGACTAAGGCACTTGATGTTTCATGGGACTGAAGGAGAGAGGGATCTCCGAAAGGGACCTAGAACAGATGTACCAAACTTACTCCCAATAAAATTGTGAAAGCACAACACTGGCATGGAGGACAAACCTAAGATGGCATCAATAGGGGACTACTCGGATGATCACACAACTAAGGAGATTTTTTATCTTTTGCGGGAAATTTAGGACTTGTTCCTAGCTTTTGTTGTGGAGTTAAATGGAATTGAGGGGTATATTGGGGAAATGTAGATTGTACTAAAACCTGACGCCATGCCAATGAAGCACATACCATATCAACTGAACCCAAGAATAAAAGAAAAGATCAAGAAGGAGATAGACAAGATGTTGGAAGCAGGGCTCGTTTTCTTGATAGACAAGGCAAAATGGATCAGTCCAATAGTGATCTTGAACAAGAAGGATGCCACGGAGGTAAGGGTTTGCGTAGACTACCACAGCCTCAACAATGCCTGCGTACATGTTCCATTCCCCACACCTGCCAGTGATGAGGTCCTAGACAACGTTGTGGGGGGTGAAGCATACCCTTCACAGATGGGTTCTCAAGATACCACCCAATTCGAACAGTGGAGGAGGACAAGAAGAAGACCACTTTCACCACGGAGTGGGGGTCATATGCGTACCATTTCATACCATTTGGCCTAAAGAATATGCCTATCGTTTTCTCCCAGATTGTTATTGCTGCATTCAGGGATTACATTCGCCAATTCTTGGAGGTGTATATGGATGACTTGATAGTTTACAGCCTGTTGAAAAAGCACGCCAGCCTACTCGGAGTGACTTTTATCATTGCAAACAGTTACATATCTCCCTAAACATGAAGCAACGTATCTTTGCAGTCTCGTTTGGCATGTCATTGGGCCACATCATTTGAAAGGATGGTGTTTGTGTAGACACTGCAAAAGTTGTGCTATTGTAAATATAGATCCACAAGCCAATGTGAACCAGTTGCGATTGACATTGGGCCACACAGGGTATTATCGCAGATTCATCTGTAACTATGCTTCCATCACTGCCCCCATGGAGAAGTTTCTCAAGAAGGCGGAAGCGTTCAAATAGTCAGAGGATTGTTAGGCGGCATTAAACATCCTGAAGGAAAAGGTGGTAAGTGCTCCCATCTTGGTATACCTAGATTGGAATAAAAAATTCCATGTACATATCGACACATCGGGAATTGTCATAGGGGCAGTGATGGCGCAACCAGGAGAAGGAAACTTGGACCATCACATCTACTTTCCCAGCAAGAAGTTGTCGACTGCGGAAAAAAACTACACCACGACTTAGAGGGAAGCATTACCCTTGGTGTATTCCTCACAAAATTTTTGGCACTATCTACGTGGGGGCCCATTCAAGTTCTTCACGGATCACTCAACCTTGAGGTACCTGGTCAACAAGTTGGTCTTAGAAGGGAGAATCTGCAGGTGGCTACCGTTATTCCAGGAGTTTACATTCAAAGCCATCATTAAACTAGGCTAGTTAAAAATGGGACCTGATCACCTCTCAAGACTGGAGTTAGGGGAAAGTGGAGGCTCGCTCGATGAAAAACAAATGGATGTTGATTTATTACGCATAGAATAAATACCATATTACTTAGATGAAATTGCAGCTTTCCTGGCCACAGGGCAATGTCTGAAGGGATATACGACGACAAAGAGGAGATATATGGTGGTGCGAGCAACCGATTATCAGCTTATTGCAGGGCATCTATACAAGTTGGGGCTCAACTAGGAGTTGTGGTGATGTCTCCTCCAGCACAAACGACAAGATGTTTTATGGGAATTCCACTCTAGAGTTGCGGGGGGGCACGTCGAAGGGAAAGTGACGAAAAGAAAGGTTCTGCAGGCAGGGTTATGGTGGCCTACCCTCTATAAGGACGCTAAAGAGTATGCCAAAGGGTGTGATGTATGTTTAAGAGTTGGAAAACCATCACATCATGATGAGTTACCACTACATTCAGTATGAACAATACAAATATTTGAGAAGTGGGCAGTTGATTTCTTCAGTCCGATCAATCCATTAGCGCGTCACTCTTAGGAACAATACATTATTATAGCAACAAAGTATCTCACAAGATGGGTGGATGCAGCTCCAGTGAAATGTTGTATATCAGACACAATCACAAGGACCATTTTTTAAAATATCATATCATGGTTTGGGTGCCCAAGAAGCTTGATGAGTGACTAGGGAATTCACTTTATAAATGAAATAGTCATGTCTCTGTTGAAGAATTTCCTAGTCCAGCAGAATAAGAATAGCCCATACCATGCACAAGCCAATGGGACTGTTGAATCCTTTAACAAGATACTTGAAAAGAGCCTCTTAACGAAGGTATGCTCGGAAAATCGAGATGATTGGGATGAACATGTGCTAGCCACGCTATGGGCATACTGAAAAATAGTAAAGAGGTCACACAAGAAAATGCCCTTCCAATTGGTATATGGAAGGGAAGCCGTTGCGCTGACAAAATTCGTGATACCAAGTATCTTCATCGCTCAGGTTACCAATATGATAGACGATGCCTCACTGTAGAAGTGATTAGAAGAATTGATGGAGCTAGATGAAGCTAGTTTTCTAGCTGAATTCCACTAGTCTGTTGAGCAAAGAAGACAGAAGGCATGGCATGATAGGCACATTAAGAAAAAATATTTCACAATCGGAGGGAAAGATTTATTATATGATAGAAAGTTCTAGAAGTTTCTAGGCAAGTTGCAGATGCACTGGTTAGGTCCATTCATAGTCGCAGAAATCAGGGAGTCTGGAGTAGTGAATCTCACACAACTAGATGGAATATTACTACCAGGTTGGGTGAATGGTGCACACCTGAAGCCTTTCCACCAGTCCATTACTCAATTTTATCATTGATTGGGTCTCTAAAAAGGGGTCATAGCTAGGTTTAGAGTGAGCCAGTAGGAGTGTCAATCAAGTAGGCAATCAGTTTCACTCTTTACTTTCAACACAATAAACCCAAGCAGTAGATCAGTTTTGGCATCAATGCCACCATACCGCAACTGAATGCGGTCGGGGAGGTTATTCACATGTTAAACAAGTCTTTTCCATCGTACTCAGAGTCTTTTTTCGTAATAATTAGGAAATAATACATCTATCAGGAAAATTTTCATAGGATATTTTCCCATTATGGATAGAATTAACTAATAAACGTCTACCATTATGATACCCATTATTACCCATCCACCCCACTTTTTCCTTTTTTTGTAATACATCATCTGATTCAAGTACAAATAAACCAGTGGTGAATTAACATGATCGAGTCTACATAGGGAAAGTTGTTGTAGCAATTAGTTAGTGAGTCTAGTCAGAAGCGTCGTGTCAACGTTAGTCTACTTAATTTGCATGGATATGCCAAAAGTTTCATAATTTCTAACTCAGGTGGTAGAATTGCTTGAATCCCAATTCAGATATCAATAACGTCGCCCAAGTATTCACTATCAACCTCCTATGACTATTAGTTATCAAGACACTACAAAATGACGACGCCGCTCATATTAGTTTCTTAAGACAAATTGGATGAGCGAATTACTATTTTAGAAACACTATATGGTAAATACGACAAGTCGACGCTAGTAGACAATGACCTCTCAGATTACTTCCAATTCCCAGTGCTAAAGTGGGAGGTGTACACAGAATAACTTATAAAGGACGATGACACCAAGGTGAAAAAAGCCAAGGTAACATTCTGGGGACTTCAACGATCAACATTGATAAATCTGCAGAGTCTACCAATCTTCGGAACGCCTCTAGTTGCAATGCAATGCACCAAACTTCTAGTAAGAAGGATGCATGGCGGTTTTCTTTGGTTAGACAAAGAATATCCCATCCATGTAGATGACATTCAATGCCTCACCGGATTATCAACAACATGTAATGAAGTCTCGTCAGCGTTTCAAGCAGACGCAAAGAGAGAAAATAAAGAGGGAGACAAATACTACTACAACAAGTACAACACCATACAAGGCGGCAAGGGCAAAAAGATAGATTTAATAAACAAGGAACACATCTGATTTTCCTGCTATTTCAACGTCGGGAAGGTGATGTGGAATTTCTCTAGAAATGAGTGTACTTTGGACACAATCCCAGTTGCAGAATGTTGTGCTAAAAGGGATTTTCTCAACTGGTCTGCATTCCTGCTAAATGAATTATTTGAGGTATGCGAAGATGTCTACAGATGGAGCACTAATTTTATCTTTGGATACCTAATCATGACCTTGGAAATGTGGAAATGGTTCCCTCCTATAGGAAGGAACTTGGTGAATATCACAGAAGACCAACCACTTTCTCTCAGATACACGTTGTGGAGAACATCCGGGGACCCAAGAAACAAAGAAATCAACGACGCAACCTTTATCAAATGGTACCAGAAGATGCTAGAGATCGTAAGGACAATAGAAAGGGTTCCCAAGGGGTTGCTTGATGCATACTCATGGGACATCTGGTTTAGGGTGAGGCATGGACAAACTTACCTCAGACCGCAATGTGTCCACCCATAGACGTTTCAAATGCAGGTGCAGAAATTTACATTGGTAGCGGAGGCCTTCCACATGGAGGTCGGGTTGCCTGTGAAATCAAATAAGGTCGGTGAAAATATTTTTTCGGGGGCATGCTACGACAACATCGGATAGGATATGCAGCCGAGGGAAGCAGGAAGAGGGTAGCAGATCAGGACTCAGAGCCAATGGTCTCCCAAATGCAGAAGCAGATGAGTTTCCTAAAGCATACCATTTCCAGCTTCAAGGATTCATCAAGTACAACCTCCAATTATGTTGAGTTACAAGGTTTTACATTATTTAATCCAATCATCACTACACCCCTAGTTGTGTCTATCCCTCCTCGTGGCCCTCATTCGCAATCAAAGTCAACAATCCCCAAGCCTAAGAAGCCAAAAAGTACCAAGCCACCCCCTTCCAAGAAGAAAAATACCATGGCCACCATGCCCATTGTTGACCCCATTAACAAAAGACCCCAAACAGTACTTGCCTACCCAATCGCAAACAAACCCCACTTTCTACCTCGATTGTTTCACCTAGGTCGTGGGATCTCTCCCCTCATACAACTTTGACCTCCACGACCCTGTCTGACCCAATCCCCCCAAGCACCTAAATAGTCATTGAAGAAATGGAGGTCAACTCGGTCGGTTAGTCCACCATGACACTCCCCAGAGGAGAAGGCCACAAAACATCTTTGATATCACTACTGTTGGGGTTGGGCGCACTGTGGGGTGATGAGCTAGTCGCTACACAACCACAAACTACCAAGATCGAATCATTTGGTGCCTTGTTTCCATTAAATTTCCCAGTTGTTCCTGATTAAGTGATTATCCCTCCCACCCCTCCATTTTTTGAAACCTCTCTACTTGAAACCTCACCCCACGACCACTCTGAAAAATCTATTGCCATTGGCCAACCTTTGAAAAGTAGTTTCCCAAACCCATCCACAACGCATCACAAGAATCTTCAACACTAGTCCTCTACACAATTGTTCAGGATCATCCAACAGGCAACACAACGGGCTGAAAATATCCACAATGACCTTCTCATCGAGTACGAGCAACAACTTGTCACTCTCACGATAGAGTGAGATTAACTCCGACAGACCAATCAAGAGCTGCAATCACAGGTCAAGCAGGGAACATCCAACCTGTAAGCACTTTGGCCCATTGTTTCTAATTTAGTTATTAAAGCCCCCAAATATTTTTCTGCATGTACACTGGTCGACTTTTACGACCACATTCAGGCCACGTGCACAGGCCTCGTGTCTACCACCAGGGAGTTGAAGAAAAGTTTAGGTGAGGAAAAATCTGCATTGCCCAATCCGTCTACTAGCTACATCATAATGATTGAGCATAAAATCACCACTGTTGCCACACTCAAAGTTTCAATCACTGAAACCCTGGAAGACAGATACACTCTAATGGAACAGGTCCATGGTTGGTCAGGCAACTTGGCCTTGAAGAATCAACTAGTCTACCCGCTTCAGAAACAAATCTAACAATGCCTCGCTGACACCAAGAACTATAGGGACAAAAACCAGCATAAGCAAATCGATGTAGAGATTTCCTCTCTCGAAGCCCAGGTGCAACAGATTGAGGAGGAATCAACCAAGACTAAGAAGAAGATTCACGGACTTAGGCCACCAGTCCACACACATGTTAGTGCTCTACGGGAAGTGTGTGAAAACATGGAAGAGCAGTGGAGCACCCTACAGAACATCTGCCCCAATCACCCGAACTCCACCACAATAGAAGAATTTATCCAGAAGGTTGACTCCATCATAAGCACCTGGCAGACCACATTCAATGAATATCCTCTTTATTTGGGGCCTTCATTTGGAAAAGAAGACCAACATGAAGCAGAAGTAGCACCACAGGAAGTAGGACTGACACAACCAAAAGCAAAAACAAAAACCCCTCAAGAAGAAAAACCGACACAATACCAAGAAATAATAGCAAAAGTAGCACTCAAAGGAACAACATTAGAGCTGACAGAAGCAATGCAAACATCACTTGGGATAGATTGACTTAGGGATGAGTCAAAGAACTATGGTCGGGGCCTGTTGGGGCCTTCGTTTTGAATTTTGAGTTTTGCGAAGCAAGGATAGGTGGTGGGGAAAACTATTGGAGTTGCAGAATTGTCAGCCAAGGGAGGAAGCAGAAACTAAGAGTGAACGAGTGGTTGTGGCAAGGTGGTGGACAAGAGAAACAATAGCTGAGAAAGGGAAAATAGAAGGTAGCCAAGGGTAGAGTCATCCGAGCAGAAGATGAGGGGAACTGGTAGTGGGGGTGCAAACCAAAGGATAAAAGGAAGAAGGTAGCACGAGGAAGGGGTTGGTCATGTAGCAGACGAATGAGGACAAGATCAAGAGAGCCTTCCTTAGTTGTATAAAGGTGAACATTGTCCTCGGTTCTGGTTATGATTGGTATTGTTGGTTATGTTATTTGTGTATTTGATGATCAGGCTTCGAGCCTCCTACAATTTGTTATGTACTCTATTATGTTCAAGTTAATGAAAGAAACAGTTTGGGACCTATAATGTATTGATGTGCTTTATGTGGGTCATTTAATTTTTTTTAATGAATGGCTATAACTCAGATGGGTTCTCATAATGACATGAGTAGAATAGCTTGATTGGATAGTGTAGATGATTGACTATAGTAAGTTATTGATGTTCGTTGGCTGAAAACTCCTTGATACTCCATTCTACCCCATCTAACTTCAGTCACAGCACGCCTCGGGTGAGACTCCTTGCCTTTCCAGGTAAGGTGAAAATTTCGACATTGTTCTAGACTACAATGGAGCCTTCTTGGCCCCTTGTGCCTGAACCTAGGGTCTCTTCCCTATTGTCATGTTTGTGCCAACAAGAAATTTTGGTGTTTTTATGTTTTCTAGTTAAATTAGGGTGCATGGATTTCTAACATGGTTCTTGAGCTACTTTGAAGAGTAGTTGGGTCAGAATTGTACACAGGTGTAAGCACTAAGAGGGAACTGAGTTTTCTTGCTATTGAAGGAAGGACAATTGGTCAAATAGGTTTCTGTCTTGAAATTTGAGGATCAGTTGGAAGGGATATCTAACTACAATTCGTGGAAGGAAAGAATCAAGTTAGTGTTGTTGGTGAAAGATCTGTGGGATTATACTAACACCCAGATTAAGGTACCAAATGATGCAAAAAATTTGGCTTCGTACAAAACTAAATGATGTAAAGGCCAAGTTGATAATACTTGCTAGAGAAAGGATCACTTGATACCTCATCTTACTAGAAAAGACATTGCATGGAAGACGTGCCAAAATCTATGAAAGCATTGTTTCATAACAAGAATGAGAGTTGGAATATGGTATTGAGAGAGAAGCTCAAGGGTATTAAGGTGTCAGGTTCAGAGAAAGTGACTTCATATCTTACAAGGATTTCACAAGTTCATGATGAGCTTGTAGCTATACGGGATAATGTGGAAAAATCACAGTTGATGAGGACTACATTGAAGGGCTTCCCAAAGTAGTGGAATCCATTCATCAAAGGAGTAGTATCACAAGAGAATCTTCAAGATTGGAACAAATTATGGGATGATTTCATCTAGGAGGAACTTTGGGACAAGGATCTTCAACATAAGAGTTCTAATAATGAGAAAGTTTCCCTCACTAGTAAGCTGAAGAAGGGAAAAGATAATTTCATCATCAAGAAGAAGGAGTTGAGAAAAGTGAAATAACTTGCATGTGGAGAGTATGGTCATTATGCAAGCAAGTGTCCACATAAGAAGAAAGGAGGGAAAGAGAAGAAGGTGAAGATGGCAGTAGTTTTTCCAACTATAGTTGATGAGGAGTTTTCTCTTATCTCTCATTTTCTCCAAGAGCACCATTTGGGAGGGTGCTTGGTTCCTAGATCTCAGGGCCTCAAAGCATATGACATGAACACGAGAAGTATTTGAGATCTTGGGCATGTGGGAATTTGATCTACATGTGAATATTGGTGATAAGAGTCAGAATACAATTAGAGGAGTTGGGACTGTACCATTCAGAACAGAGCCAAGTGGATTGTTGCGAGTTTAGGTGATTCGGACTTAAACAGGAATGCAACAAATTACAGAGATAAACAGAAACACAAAGATGCAGTGGAAATAATACTTCATTTCATCAATGTAAAATACTGAGATATGCTTACAGATAGAAAATGGAAATAAATAGTTAGGGCGATGGTAGCTTATCTTTGAGAAGAGATGTGATGGCTACATGCCTCTGAACTGTGTTACAATGAGGCTTGAAGGCCTATTTATTGTTGAGAAACAATGGAAAACCCTAAACATCCAAAAACCTAACCCTAGAAGATGAAACGCCAAACTGTAGGCCCCGTTTGGGTAAATTGGTACATCAACTTCCCAGGGGCGTAACTTTGGCATACGATCTCTGTTTGATGCATACAATATCTCGTTAGAAATATCTATTCGACAACTACAACTTTGGGAAGAGCAACATCGGTCCATGGACCCATGTTGCTCCCAATTTTCCCCAAAAACGTCGTTTAGGGCCTCAAAACGGCTCCGGAAGTTTAGGACCCGAAAAGCTGCTAAAAATAGTAAACTATGCTACAATTAAGGAAATTGAAAAGCTGAAAGAAAAAATGGTGGGAGTCCGAGTGGACTTGGTGGGTGCCCACCAATATCCACCTGCATCATTCCTCCCCCCTTAGGAAGCAATGGTCCCCATTGCATTGAGTTCCTCCATGAGATGAGGAAACTTAGGTTGAACTTGGTCCTTGGTGAGCCACTTGCCCTGGTGAAGGAGTTGGCCTGCTTTGACAACTCGATACAGTTGGATGTTTTGCTCGCGAGTGTGCTTGATCTGTGTGTCCATGATTCAATCAGTTGTAGTGTGTTCCATGTAATCTGGATTTAACTTTGTGGGTGTGAGCTATTCTGCAATGTCATATGTGTCTAGTAATGGTGGAAAGTATAGTCGAAGGTAGTCCACATTGAACACTGGGTGCATGCCAAGGAATGGGGGAATGCTGAGCTCAAATGCATTGTCTCCCACAACCTTGGTAATGGTGTAAGGACCATATCGGAGTGGTCTGATTTTCCGATAGGCTTCGGTAAGGCGTTCCTTTTGCAAATGAAACCAGACTTTGTCGCCCACCTGAAACTTGTGTGGCACCCGATGTTGATCATATCACTGCTTGTACTTGGCATTTGATTTCTCTAGAATGTCATGGACTTGCTAGCGAATATTTTGGATGTGCTCAATGAAGCTATTTGCCTTATCTATTTCAACTGGACATGAGCTGAATCTGCGTGAGTAGCTACAAATGGCATGGCCACGTCAATGGGACATAGTGGCTGGAACCCCAAGCCCACCTGAAAAGGTCTATGGCCAATCGAGCTGTGGAGAGCCTGGTTGTAGCTGTGTTGAACATAGGGGAGGCTCTCATCCCATGTGCGTGGATGCTTTGAGTTGTACATGCACATAATGTGTATAATCATCATGTTGACAACCTCTATCTGGCCATCAGTTTGAGGATGGAAGGCTATGGATTTAGTAAGTTTGGTTTCCAGCATCGACCAGAGACCAGACCAAAATGTACTGAGGAACCTGTTGTCCCGATATGAGATGATAGACTGTGGGATCCCAAAGTGTATCCACACTCGTTCAAGGAAGAGTTTAGCAGTGGCTTCTGCTGTGATATTCTTCTTGCAGGCCGTCATAATGGCCATCTTCGAGAACCTATCGATGACCACAAAAACAAAATTGTTTCCATGCTTAGTGGAAGGAAGGCCTGAAATGTAATCCATCGAGATGGATTTCGAAGGTCGAATAGGGGTAGGCAGCGGGGTATAGAGGCCTTGCTTCTTGATTGTCGCAGGCAGTGCATGATCTGATGTACTTCCAAACATCCCGTCGAAGATTCGGCCACTAGAAGTACTTCTACACTATTGCCACCATTTTCTCGACCCCGAAATGCCCAGCAACAGGACTGTAGTGTGCTTCCCAAATCATCTTGGCATGCTTGCTTGAAGGAACACAAAGATGACCTAGGTGGCATAATAAGGCATCCTGGAGGTGAAAATCTGGAACATATAGACCCTCCAAGGGTGTCTGGTATGTGTGGCCAAATTCTGGGTTGCTTTTGTAGATAAGTGGCCAATCAGAAGTCTCGTGCCCACAAGAGTTGAGCACGGTGGTTAATGACATGATCGGTGGTCGACTGAGGCAATCTGCAACATTATTGGTGCTATCCTTCTTATACTTGATATTCAAATGGAACTATTGTAGGTATGTGGACCACTTCTGATGACAATCATTCTGCAATTTCCCTTGGGTCTATACGAACTGTAGGGGTCGGTGGTCTGTGTGGATGACTGTTTCCTTCCCCAAAATGTAATGTATCCATTGTCGATAGGCCTGCACAATGGAATACATCTCTTTGTCATAAGTGGGATACTTCCGGACTGTGTCTAGAAGTGTCTCACTGTGATATGCCACTGGATGCCCGTGTTGAGTAAGGACTACCCCAATAGCATAATCAGAGGCATCGGTCTTCACCTCAAATGGTTGTTTCAAGTCTGGAAATGCGAGCATTGGTGTTGAGCAGAGGCGATATTTCAACTCTGTGAATGCCTTCTGTTGAGATTTAGACCAAAAGAATTTTTCTTTCGCTCCTCCCTTGGTGACTTGACTAAAGGGCCAAGTGATATGAGAAAATCCCAACATGAACCTGTGGTAGAAGTTGGCAAGACCTAGAAAGCTACAAAGCTCCATTAGAGTGGTTGGAGGGGGCCAATCCCAAATGACTTGGATCTTGGCTAGATCCACATGCACCCCCTGTTCATCAATAATGTATCCTAGATATTGAACCTTGGTCATGCCAAAAGTGCATTTCTCCAAATTGGCACATAACTTGTGTTGCCGCAGTGTTTGGAAAACCTGTCGGATGTGGTGGAGGTGCTCTTCCCAACTCTAGCTGAAGATCAAGATGTCATCCAAGTATACCACTACAAATGAGTTGGTGAATGGCTGCAAGATGTCATCTATTAGCCTCATGAAGGTTGCAGGAGCATTCGTCAATCCAAAAGGCATAACCAACCATTCAAAAAGGCCCTCCTTGGCTTTGAAGGCAGTCTTCCACACATCAGAGGGTTCGATTGGTACTTGGTGATATCCTGACTTTAGATTGATCTTGCTGAAATATTTTCCCCCCTTTAGTTGGTCCAGGAGGTCATCAATCCACGGGATCAGGTACCTATTACGGACGGTGATCTTGTTTAGCGCCCGATAGTCAATACAGAGTCTCCAAGTCCTATCCTTCTTCTGTACCAACACAATCGGGCTCCCACAAGGTGATGAACGAGGACGAATGTGACTTTCTGCAGCAGCTCCTGAATCTGCCTCTTGATTTCGTCGTTCTCCAGAACGGAGCACTAATAAATTGGTCCATTGGGTAGCGGTGCACCTAGGGTCAAATCGATGGAGGCTTGACCTGACAGTGCAGAGGAACCCCTACGGGGGAGGTGAAGATGTCCTCG
>APFE030766928.1:0-19101 GCA_000404065.3 Pinus taeda | reverse complement strand
ACTTAGTTGTTGGCTCTTGAAGGCCAAGGGTCGACCTTCTTGCATTAAGATCACCCCAATACCCATACCAGAAGCATCACATTCAATCACAAAAGATTTTTTGAAGTCAGGTAGTGCTAAGACTGGAGTGGAACACATGGCATGTTTGAGAGAAGTAAAGGCCTATTGTGCTTCATAATTCCAGAGGAATGAATTTTTCTTGAGGAGTTGAGTGAGGGGCCTAGCAATGCGACCATATTTGCAGACAAATTTGCGATAGTAGCTTGTGAGACCCAAAAATCCTCTCAAGATCTTCAAGGTCTTTCGTTGAGGCCAATCCTGCATTGCCTAGATCTTTTTGGGGTCCACCCTGACACCTTCATGCCCCACAATGTGGCCCAAATACTCAACTTCTTCCATGCCAAAAGAGAACTTGGACATCTTGACAAATAATTTATGCTTGCGGAGTAGTTGCAAGAGCAGATCTACATGCTGAAGATGTGTAGCCTAGGTGCGACTATAGATGAGGACGTCATCAAAGAAAACAAGGACAAATTTCCTAAGATATGGTTTGGCTAGGTGGTTCATAAGGCTCTGAAAAGTGAATGGGGAATTAGAAAGACCAAATGGCATGACCAAGAACTCATAATGGCCTTCATGAGTTTGGAAAGCAGTCTTTGGAATGTCTACTTCTTTCATGCGAATATGGTGGTACCCTGAGTGAAGGTCTAGCTTAGTAAAGAATTGAGCCCCATTTAGTTCATCCAGCAAATCATCGAGAACTGGGATGAGAAATTTATCTTTGAGTGACAACTTATTGAGGGACCTGAAGTCTGGACACATATGCCATTCCCCATCTTTTTTTAGCACCATGACCACCACGATGAATAAGGACTAATTATAAGAAGAGCTTCGGCATAAATCACATGAAAGAGACCTTTGTGATTTATGCCGAAGCTCTTCTTATAACTATGATGAATCACAGAAGCCTCAATTCTACAATAAGGACTAATGTTGGGATGAATGACGCCTGCTTCCAAGAGTTCCTTGATTATTATTTTAATTTCATTATTTTGGGAAAACAAATATCTATATGGGTGCACATTTGGTGGTTGGGCCCCTGGGACCAAAGTAATGCTATGATCATGTTCCCCTCTCGAGGGTGGAAGCTCCTGAGGCTTGTCAAAGACTAGCAGATGGTTGTTTAAGATCTGTTGCATCTCAGGATGAATATGAAGAGAATTGGGTTCGAAGGCCTGGATGGCATTAAATTGGGCTATAACTCCATGGTGGCCCTTTTTTAACACTTTTTCCATCTGATGTGAGTTGATGATAGAGGGAGCTCCCGCCTGGAGTCCGCGAAGGGTATGTGTGTGGTTGTTCTGCTTAAAGCTCATATATAACTCCTAGAAATCCATTGTGATTGGGCCAAGTGTGCAAAGCCATTCAACACCTAGGACAATTTCGCACCCTCCCATGTGTATGGAAAACATGTGGGTCTTTAATTGATAATCCCCCATTTGAAGTTTGACATTTTCACAGGGGCCTTCACATTTCATTGTCCCCCCATTAGCAATTTGGAACTGGAAGTTAGAAACTGCTCGGACAAAACAATGCACTGCTTCCGTGACTCTTTGATGGATAAAATTATGTGTACTGCCACTATCAATCAAGACTACTATTGGGCGATGCTTAATAAATCCTCTAATTTTGAGAGTTTGGGGAGAAGAAATCCTTGCCAAAGCGTGCAGCAAGATAACTGGTTCTTCAGGTACATTGTCCTACTGGTTGTCTTCTTCTTCCTCCTCTTGTTCCTCAAGTGGTAGGGCTTCCTCCGATGAACTGTGATCAGTAGCATCAATGTGAAAGAATTTGGGCTCCTTGCATTTATGCCCATGGGAGTATTTCTCATCAGAGTAGTAACACAATCCTTGCTTTCTTCTTTCCGCCATTTCTACTGGTGACACCTTTTGAACCTTGAGTGTTTGGGTAGTGCTTTGAGCTTGTATGGGGCGACCCTTGATGAAATTTGGGTGATTGGACTGGGCCGCTAACGCACATTCTACTTCACGAGCTATCCTGCAAGCATGCAGCCATGAGCTAGGGTGGTGCAGTCAGACGTGGGCTTGTATGGCTTCTTTGAGACCATTGACAAAACATTCCACGAAGAACTCATCGTGTAGACCTCCAATGCGGAAAGCTAATGCTTTAGAGGCTGTAATATATTCGTTCACTGTTCCTGTTTGTCAAAGCTTAGTGAGACGACCCAAAAAATCAGATTCATGGTCAAAGCGATCCGTAAGAGCTTTTTTGAATGTCTGCCAAGTCAAGGGCCTTCCATAGCAACGTTGATGCCATTGCCACCATTACCATCTTTCATTGTCCAAGTACATGATACCCACACAAAGCCGAGTTGCATCATCCAGGATGTAATTCAGTGTGATATGTTGCTCCATTTGTGCTATCCATGCGGCCGGGTGAGAGCCATCAAATTTATACATGTCCAGCTTGGGTGGTCGCAGATGGGATTGTTGGTGGGTGCCAAAGAGGTGAAGAGACTGGCTAGACTCGCCCTCAATGTTTTCATTGCCAATATATGCCTCCGGGCATTCCTCCACCTTGCCCTTAGAGAGTGTTTCATTTAAGTTCTTCAGCTGCAAGATGACATCTTTCAATTGTGATTCAAGGTTGTCAATCCTCTCATTGGCCATAGCTTGAGCTTTGGTTTGTACCATGCACCGATTCGATGTACTTGAAATTTGGGACCGCCCGAAATTTTTGGCACTAACAATTGAATGGTACCACCTTGCTCAGCTCGTTGACTTGATTCTTATGGGCTAAGTCACCAATAAGCGCCCCGGGGGGTCTCAGACGGAGTTTTACTCCTTAGGAATACTGCAGTAGCGAATCCCATAAATGTCAATGCTGCCCAAAGTCTTGCGAAAATCACGCCTAGGTATAGGAATCCACACAATTAGGCAGATCTGAATGGCGGATCTGATTGTTGCGACGGCTACAGAGCCCAAACTGCTCTAATAGATTTGAACGACGGAATTGATTGTTGCTACTAGAACGGAGGGTTGGACCCTAACATAATACTTAAGGATTTGTAAAGGGATGATTGCAAGGTGCCAAGGGTGTTGATTGATCTGGTTTCCAAGCTATTTGAGTAATGTAACAAAATGACTTTTAACACTTATTAACTTTTCTTTATGTTCTTTTTTTATCTTCTTCTCATCAAGCAATCGTCAAATCAAAAGCATGAAGATCAATGACATCTGAAGAAAGCACGTAGCTATAAAAACCCCTATATAGGGGAAAACCTAGTCAAACTCATCCATTAATAGATTCAAATCAAATTGAGACAAACCAAGACCTTAGCCTTGACCAAAGACCTTCCTCCTCCACCAAGTCAACCTTCCAAGATGATTATGCAAACTTTAGTAGTCTCTTCTTGTCCACCGGCTTCAATCCAGCTACAACACAGAAATTCGGCCCTCCAACTTCCAAAATTTTGGCCCTACTGTATGGAAATTTGGTGATCTTGAATCCTACTGCAACAACTGATAATGTTTCTTCTATTTGTTAAATTAATCAAACAAATTACTTGCAGTTTCCTACAATAAATATTGAAACATATACACTGCAGCCTTCACAAATACAATACTGCGGAAGAAATAAAAACATTGGAAGAATAGATATGCACACACAATAAACACCGTTATTTTTGAACCAATTTCCCTAGAAAAACCCAACTTGGGAAAACCGGTGTAGCAGTTGAGGGTTTTATTATTATGCAATAGTAAATCTGAGTACAAATCTATGGAAGCTCAAATTTAGCTTTCCATACAAAGAAAATGAATGACAGAAGTCTAGCGAGAAAAATCTCTCTTCCATCGGTGATCCGACACTAACCGTAGCTCAATATGAGCTGCTCCTTGCTGCCTCTGTGTCACTCTACACAAATCTGTGTCAGGCTTTAGCCTTGCTTAGCGAGCGTCTATCTCACTCTGTTGATCAGCAGCTGCTCTGGAACCTTGATCTTCTGGCCTCCGAGCTCCCACTCTGGCTCTTGCCTCTGAATCTCGACTTCTCCTCAACAAAATATGGATCTCCCTCTGAAGCTCTGCACTGCCTCTCTGCATTGCGTCAATCTTTTTGTGGAGTACGTTGTCTCTCTGCTATCCACTCACCGGACTAGAAAAACTTCCTTCCAACCTTGCTATCCCTGCTCCTCTCTCACTACTTCGAAACTACTGAATCACCTCTGGAAACACACAACTACTATTTTGAAGTTTAATTTCTAGGCAATATCGAATTCCTTGCTCCTCAAGTGTGTCCTCCAACCCCCATCGAATTTCTTCTTATAATCTCTCGTTGAGGCTTCAACGACCAAGATTAAAACATAATCGTTGGCGAAGATTAACTAGAAATCGATAGTCTTCTTCTAGAATATTCTCACCATGACTTAATTAATACGCTTAAATTAATCAGTTTTCCTAAGTTTAGACTTAGGCACCATTAAAAAAAGATTAATTAAGTCGTTTCTAGGTGGAATTTCTAGAAACAATTTCTGGGTTTTGGAGAATAAATGTATTCTAGCCTCTCCACAAAGTTTTGTGGCTAGAACACATCCGATGCTACAAAAATCAACATACCTCAGATCTGAAATTTTCAGTCCTCCAACAATAACCCAAAAACTCGCACGTGTGGTAGAAAAGAGGAAATTTTGACTTCTTCTTACTTGACAAAGGTCTCCTTAGGTGCTTCACTCTTCTTTTTCTTCTCCAACAATCACAGATCGAACTTGCTTTCTTGTGTGCTCCAACTGAGGTCTAATTGTTGTCTATATATAGTGCTTCTGAGTGTTCGAATTCTCCTAATGAGGCTGACTTGTCTTCTTTGAAGCCGACTTGGTGGAGGAGGCCTAAATGACTCATTTTATATGAAAATAAATTTCTTTCTTGATAGAAAAAGCCCAAGAAGGGTCTATTACATGATGACATGGACAAAGACTCTTGACATAAACCCTAGAAGCCTACATTGGAGGCTTTGACCTAAAAATAAAATAATAGAGTGTGAAATCCATGCTAATAAATAATTTTTTTTACTTTCTTTTTCTTTCTTTTAACAGATATTTCACATCATGACTCAAGTACGATTATGAAGACTGACACTAGTTACATTCTTCAACGCTCCCTCTTAACTAGGGAGGTATTCATAATTACATATATACAAAGGTACATGGAAGATATCAAAATTATATGCTCTATGAAGAGTCACAACACACATAGTGCTATAGATTAAATACTTGACCAAGGTATCTAACCGGGTGGGACTAAGGTGTGTTCCAAGCTTCAATCACTCTAGGTACCATCAGGCTTCCACTCTAATACCAACCCGAGATCTAGGTGTGTATCCAAGGTCAGAGCTCCAAGACCAACACCACCCTCCCTACTTCAGGATCAGGACATCAACACATAGGTCAGCTAGATGTCCTCCCAAGCATCTTGTTGCACCAGATACTTCATCTCTCCTTATCCTAAATCAGATATACACCAATCCAAGCATGCTTCAAAATGTTCGACCTATTTCTGAAGAGGTCTTGCAAAATCACAAGCCCAATTAGTAATAAACTTTTAAATATCTACGAGTAAACAAAACCTTTAGGGTCCTCAATCATTCTGATGCTACTTAGATCATTATCAAATTCTCCAAATACATCACGTCGGAAGCTTTCTTCTTTAACTTCTTCAACAACACCAAACACAGCCTCAGTACTTTTCAACTCAATCAAGTCTTTTGTTTGCAACTTCATGAATCACGAACATCCATCTGTAGTACTTTCATTCATACTTTGGTCTCTTTCTTTCTTCAAGATATTTACTATAATATGCATCCCCTCTTAACTGGGGAGATATATCCTTTCTTTCATCCAAGCTCCCTCTCCACTTAGGTAGATCAACAACTTCATATCATCGAATAAACTTCAACCTTTCAGGAGCATCATTCTTTCTCATAGCAACAAGGTTTTCTATTCATCTTTTATGTCATCATTATTCTTACAACATCCTTTATCTATTATCATCATCATCATTGTCAAGTCATATTCCATTTTGAACATTTTTCAACATCTTGAAAATTATGTACTTGCAAGTCTTCAACAAGTATAACCAAGTACAAATATACAAAAGCATGAAGTTAACTATATCAAAATTGTGTTATTACAATGGAAGCATCCAAATAAATCACGTCGGAAGCTTTCTTCTTTAACGTCTTCAACAACACCAAACTCAACCTCAGTACTTTTCAACTCAATCAAGTCTTTTGTTGCAACTTCATGAATCACGAACATCCATCTATAGTATTTTCATTCATTCTTTGGTCTCATTCTTCTTCAAGTTATTTACTATAATATGCCTTCCCTCTTAACTGGGGAGATATATCCTTTCTTTCATTCAAGCTCCCTCTCAACATAGGTAGATCAAGAACTTCATATCATCGAAGAAACTTCAACCTTTTAGGAGCACCATTCTTTCTCATAGCAACAAGGTTCTCTATTGATCTTTTATGTCATCATTATTCTTACAACTTCCTGTATCTATTATCATCATCATCATTTTCAAGTCATATTCCATTATGAACATTTTTCAACATCTTGAAAATTATGTACTTGCAAGTCTTCAACAAGTATAACCACATACAAATATACAAAAGCATGAAGTTAACTATATCAAAATTTTGTTATTACAATGGAAGCATCAAATAATCAACTTTAAACATCAAATACATAAACCTAGTTAGGTTCATAGTCAACAAGGGTTACATCTTTTGGACTTCAACAATATGCTAGGGTTTTGTGCAAACCCTAAATATACACAACCAAATCAAGTTAGCAAGCAATCATAGCAGTTTGCATTTGGGGCTCAACATTATGCCCTAAAATTTTATTTTTTCACAAACCCTAAATTCCATCACCAAGACTTAAAGTCTTAGATATCTTCAACAAAAACAAGTTAGTAATCATATTATACATCTAGGGTTTCAAAAATATGCCCTTTGAATTTTCATGTCGAACTCTTCTAGTGTTTTGTTACAAACCCTAGATTTCATTAAACTAAAACATGAATAATAATCAAGTTATCATTCTATCATTTCATATCATGGGTTTCGTTATATCAATTTTTTACTAAGACTTTATTGTAAACCTTAGTTGTAAACATCAAACTCCAAAATTACTTCTGCGATCTGCATTTTGTGTAGTGATATCTTCCAGAGTCATCGCATTCATGTTTTTTTGTATCGACGTTTCGAACCGACCTCTGTGGTTCATCATTAGGATCAAATGTGTGAAAAAGTTAGAGATTAATGGGGTAATAAATAAAGGAGAGGGTTGGGATGGTAATGCATGGAGCCATAGGTTTGATAATGTTATGAAAAAAATTTAGTTTAATTAATTAAATTTTATTATTAGGTTTTATTTTATTGATGATTATTAATTTATTTGATAATTGTATGTTTAGTTGTTGATTAAAAGATTAATATTAATTGTTATGATATAATATTGTTGATGGTTGTCCATTAACTAAAAGTTCTTTGTATTAATTAGTTTTGTTGACATTAAGATTATTAATGTTAAGTTTACTTTGTATTGACATTAATGTTTTAAATGTTGCAAGATTTTTATTTTATAATTAAAACATTAATGTCAATACAAAGTAAACTTAACATTAATAATCTTAATGTCAACAAAACTAATTAATACAAAAAACTTTAGTTAATGGACAACCATCAACAATATTGTATCATAACAATTAATATTAATCTTTTAATCAACAACTAAACATACAATTATCAAATAAACTAATAAACATCAATAAAAATAAAAATTTAATAAAAACAAAAATAAAAACTTAATAATAAAATTTAATTAATTAAACTAAATTTGTTTCATAACATTATAAAACCTTACGGCTCCATGCATTACCATCCCAACCCTCTCCTCTATTTATAACCCCATTAATCTCTAACTTTTTCACATCGTTGATCCTGATGATGAACCATAGAGGTTGGTTCGAAACGTCGATACAATAAAAACATAAATGTAAATATTAAATAATCAAATATTGATTATGTTAATTAAATAGTCATTAAGTTAAGTGAAAAGGCATGCCTAAAAGACATGCCTAGTCATGAAATGACATCTACTTAGGTATATATATGTGGGTCCTCATTGTAACATTCATCATTAAGACCAAATTAATTTCATTATTAAATAACATGTTTTAATTATAAAATAAAAATCTTGCAACATTTAAAACATTAATGTCAATACAAAGTAAATTTAACATTAATAATCTTAATGTCAACAAAACTAATTAATACAAAAAACTTTTAGATAATGGACAACCATCAACAATATTATATCATAACAATTAATTTTAATCTTTTAATCAACAACTAAACATACAACTAACAAATAACTAATAATCATCAATAAAAATAAAAATTTAATAAAAACAAAAAGTAAAAACTTAATAATAAAAATTTAATTAACTAAACTAAATTTGTTTCATAACATTATCAAACTTGTCGGCTCCATGCATTACCATCCCAACCCTCTCTTCTATGTATTACCTCATTAATCTCTGACTTTTTCACACAGCTGATCTTGATGATGAACCACAAAGGTTGGTTTGAAACGACGATACAAAAAAAACATAAATGTAAATATTAAATAATCAAATATTGATTATGTTAAATAGTCATTAAGTTAAGTGAAAAGGCATGTCTAAAAGACATGCCTAGTCACGAAAGGACACCTGCTTAGGTATACATATGCGGGTCCTCATTGTAACATTTATCATTTATACATTTTTATATATAATAATTATTATTACAAAATATCTCTTGTGTATTTTTACTTAAAGCCAACAAGCTATCAGTTTTGATGCTTCAGTGGTATCAGAGCCATGGCGCACAATATAATCATGCGGGTCTTTGACCATTGTTCCCATACAATGTGCCATTACGTTCACATCTTGAATGCGTTGAGCAGTTTAGTAAAATTCAAGAAGCATTTCAGTGTTTAGAAAAATCATTTGGAGAAATTAAAGCATGTCGAAAGGAGATCAATAATAAGGAAGATGATAGCGATGGTGAAAAGAAACAAGGTGAAGCATTAGATGATTATAATGTTGAAAATGAAGATGTTACAGGAAATGATAGCGATGGTGAAAAGAAACAAGGTGAAGCATTAGATGATTATAATGTTGAAAATGAAGATGTTACAGGAAATGATCAAGATGATTATTCAAATGAAGATGATGATGATGAGGTTGTTGTTATTATATCTAAAGAAAGAACAAAACCTCTGTCAACGGAGGCAGCAAGGGAAATGGATAGTAACATGAATGACACCGAAAATCAAAGTGGATACGTGACAATTGTAAGTGAAAGCAAGGAATAAAAAAATGAATCTCCAAAAATTATTCATGAAGAAGCACTAAATTCTGCAAAAAATCAAGATATGACAATTCCAAATTATGATGAGAATATAGGTGTTCTTAAAGATAAAGATGAGCTTGCTAGCCAGAAGATTGTTGAAGAAGCTGAAAAATATGACGAACATGAAATTAATTACATGCCTTTTCCCTTAAAGGATGTGAAGGAACAAAAGCAATGTGAAATTTTTATAAGTGGTCATGATAAAGATTCTTTTGCACCAACAAATTTCATTGAGCGGGTTGATGAAGTGATCCAAAAAGCGCTGGTGTCCTTACTAGAGCACGACAATGCAAAATACCCCCTTGAAGAAAACTCAGCTAAGGAGAAGAAAAAGGGCAGTAAGGGTGCATCCAATGGAAGGCTCGTTCCAATTCCTTATATAGCTGATTTTGATGATCAAGAATTAAATGAGGCTGCACAGCGAATGGAAGAAGAAGTTGATGAACAGGAGGAAGAAAGGAAAGCAGCATGGGGCAAAGGAAAAAATCGATATTATAGTGTTGATAATATTGACTATGAGATCCAATCTAGTGATGATGAGCTACCGACAGCTGAAGAGGTTGAGATACTAAGACTGCAAAGAAAAAAAGTAGAATCACTTCGTCCTTAAGACTTCGTCTAGATGAGGGTGAGGAAGATGAAAGAAATGCCGATTTAGATGCCCATGAGGAAACCCTGCAGGAGGCTGTGAAGCGACATGAAGGGCGGCTTGAAAGGAGGAAATCAAAGAAAACTTCAGATAGAGCACTGGGCAAAGATATTGATGATGGTAAAATTGTAGCATTTGAGGAAGTCAAGAAGGATATTAATGCGTTAACAAAAGAGAAGCAAATGGAAGTTGTAATGAGTGATGCTCTAGAGTTAGTGGGACTGCTATTAGAATTTAGGGATGGACTTGATAACTTGAAAATTGTTCAAGTTCTACTGCAGAAGGTGAAAGGTAACAAAAATGTAACCAAAGAAGGCATGAACTATCTGGAGGTGAAGCAACTGTTGTTGCTGTGCTATTGCCAATCCATTGTTTTCTACTTATTTTTAAAAGCAAACGGTCATTTTGTTCGAGATCATCTTGTGATTGCTCGTCTTGTGGAGATACGAGATTTCTTGGATAAGATTCAGCCCATTGACAACAACCTTGAGAATAAGTTTGAAAGAATACTCAAGGAAGACAAAACTGATTCAATTGAGGGTGCTCCAGCAAAATCTTTTGTGGACTTTATCTCAATTGAGGATTTTATGTCAGAATTCAAGACAAGTGGTAGAATTGAGACAAAAGAGAGAAAGGGAAGAGTTTGTCATTCGTGCAACCCATTATTATAACAAGGCTTCCAGAATTGATAAACATGAACCTTCTACTTGGGTTGGAAAAGGCTAGCGGTTTCTAGCAAATGGTGATCTTGAACATGCATATGGTGCATTCAAAATTGTACTAGATGGACAGGATGATAATATTCTTGCTCTTCTTGGATGGGCATGTGTACAATTCAACCATGGACGATAGATCGAGTCATTGGAGTTTTATAAGAAATCTTTGCAAGTTTATCCCGGTGAGACTTGGTTTAGGTCTTTGTCGGTACAAACTGGGTCAACTCAGGAAAGCTAGACAAGCTTTTGAGCGTGTTTTACAGCGAGATCCTGAAAATGTGGAAGCTTTGGTGGCACTTGGAATAATGGATTTGCAAATGAATGAATTAGAAGGCATCCACGAAGGAATGGAAAAACTGTGGAGGGCCTTTGAGTTATATCCATAATGTGCAATGGCATTAGATCAATTAGCCAACAATTTTTTCTTCACGGGGCAAAATTTTCTTGTAGAACAGTTAACTGACACTGCTCTGGCTTCAACGAATCATGCCTTGATGAAATCTCATTCTTATTATAATCTTGCACGGTCTTATCTTAATAGGTTGATTATGAGACTGCATTCGCCCATTTTTCTGTGTCATAGGGGCTCTAGAGATCCATCCCCAAATATCTGCAGGTCTTCTACCACAGTATCCGCTGGCTCCCTTGATTCTCACCGTGGCCCTGACGATGCCTCTGCGATGATAGTCCCCGCTACCGTCACCATTGTCTGCACCGTTCAAACAACCCCCGAATTTTGCCCTGAACATCGGGCCATCCACTGCCAAACAAAACAAAATTAAACACCACTGTTCTGGCTAGCCTGTCTACATCGTCGATTCCGCTATCTGCTCATTGAATAACATGTTTTTGTCTTCGGAGCCACGGATCAAAAGGTGTGACCTCTCCATCCATCACGTTCAACATAACATTTCATAACATTAATATTAATGAATTCATAGCACAATAATAATAATAATATTATATATATTATTAAAAAAAATATATAATATATATATATATTTTTTTGAAAGAGTCCGGTTGCTATGTTATTATATTGAAAAAAGGTGGATTTCAAATCCTCTGCTACATAAGTTATGCAAGATGAATTAGAATCAAGGGGTTTACAAAAAGAGACGACCCCCTTGTTCCTTAGCTTGCTTTGATTGCTACCTCTAAAAACAAAACCACTGTAAATTCGAACAAAGGAAGATAACAAGAAGATGCATTTGGAATACATTAATCAATCATAATGTGCTGAATCTGGCGAGCCGTTGATTCTTCCGGGTTTCCCTCCTTTCCATCTTGTTTGACGCTAGAGGAACTTGAGGCTGCCCCTTTGTTGAGTTTATCCATCATGTAACGCAGAATGGTAATTGATTCCTCTGCGTGTCCACAGCGGTTTGTTAGGAGTCTGAATTGTTCTTCCAGTGAGGCTGCCTTATGCATAAAAAGTTGAATCTCAGCCTTGTATTTCTCGGTATTGATTCTGTCCTGCTTGAAGAGCCTCAGGCTTTGTTCTTTTAGCTGTCTATCATGCTCTTCAAGAACGCCTTCCATCAAGGTGTGCTTTCTGTCAAGAATGGACTGCTGAGCTCTGATTTCCTCCAACTCTGCTTGCAGGTCGGCGCAGTGGAAGCAGTCTTCGCTGCGCGCCATAGAAGAGAGGATATTGCAGATTGGGTGGTTGGTGAAGGGAGTACAGCAATGAATGAGAGAGTGCAGAGTAGGTGGGGTCTGATAAAAAACGGTTCCAGGACGGATGAAATCCGCAGACCACGATTCTGCTGAAAGAGCCTTAATGAAGGGGGCAGGCTGCTCCTTGAGAAACGGTAATCGCAGACGAGGCGGAAGGGGAGAGAAAAATGAGGAGGAGTCGAGGGCGCTGAGGGAAATGAGGGAGGAGAAAGGCTCAGAACTAGAGGAGGACGGGAAGGAGCCGGGAGTAGGAAATTTCATGAGATACCAAGAAAAGGCGAGGGATGAATGCTGGAGGTCAAAGGGATGAGAGCGTGGAGACGAAGGAGGAGGGAATTCGAGGAGGGAGGAGCGAACAGAGAGCGTCCAGAGCAGAGCGAAACTAGCCGCGTCTGTGCAATGATAAACTTCGACCACTCTGATGAACTTGAAAAACACCTGAGTGACAAACACAGTTAGAAAAAATAACAAGGCACAATCTGAAACAGGGAAGCTATACCAGAGGGCTACGATCCTTCTGATGCTGCAACAGTAGCTTAGGCGAGGTGAGTGCGCGGCTCCATGTTGAACGATGGAGGTACTACTTATAGCGCAGCTTGGTGAAGGGGGGAGAGCCCAGATCAGGTTCGGGATCACGAAATTCATAAGATCCTGCTCCAAATCCTTCAGAGGATCGCAAAGCTCTGCACAACCATACCTGTTGCCGGCTTTCAGATGATTAACTTTGACAGTGAGGCCCAGAGTTTCCTTCTT
Source organism: Pinus taeda (assembly GCA_000404065.3). NCBI lineage: Eukaryota > Viridiplantae > Streptophyta > Pinopsida > Pinales > Pinaceae > Pinus > Pinus taeda. The sequence continues at coordinate 5,820 of APFE030766928.1, read as the reverse complement.
CGAGGAGTTGATTCGACGGGTTGGAGGCTGACTGGTGTTTGGCAGGTTTTCTCTTGCAGGGAGGAGTACGCCCACCGCGCAGATAGATAGTGTGCGAAGCAGGCCCAAAAAAGGATATTTTTGATTCATGGAAGGGGAAAAAATTCCTCTCTTTCCTTACAATTTAAAAGTCCTTCCTGTTTCCCAACTGCCATATTGGCATGATTATCTGCTTGTGCATTTAGATTGCGGAGGAGATGGTAGAATTTTACATCGTCAAAACTGTCAATGAGCATTTTGGTTCGGTCAATATGTTGCTGGAGGTTTCTGTTGGGGGAACAGAGATTAGAATTCATGAGCCTGATAATAATTGAGGAGTCTCCAAACACCAGAGCTTTCCTGATTCCCAATTTTTTTAATTGAACTAGGCCTTGATAAAGGGCTAGAGCTTCAACTATGTTATTGGTTTTCCTTCCCAGGCTCCATTCATAGCTACAGATTACCTCGCCATGTTCATTAGAGATCACTCCTCCCGCACCTGCTTGTCCAGGATTGGATTTGGATGCTCCATCGAAGTGCAGAGTTGAATATTGACTCTTTTGTTTCCAGTTATTAAGATCACTTTCTGAAAGCCTAATCTCCCATGCTTTCAACTTGCTTTGTTTCTGTTTGTTGGATGTTTTGGCTTCTTGAGACTGTCCAGGTCTATCTAGAATATGTCTGAGCACTGTTCTTTCCTCAACCGAGTAGTCTGCTGCTTGAAGACTCTCCTTATAATTTGCTGCTATTGTCTCTTGTGCCAGAGTGTGCGCTTTGTTGCAAGTCATCCTTGCATTGCTTTCCTTATTTTGGAAGATCTTCTTGTTTCTTGCGAGCCATATTTTCCATAGAAGGTTAAGAGGGAGTATGGCCCAAATCCTTTTTACTATCTTGCTTCCATTCTTTTTCCAGGGGCTGTTTCTCCTCCATGCATGGATTGTTTCAGGAATGCTGTGATGAGGTTGCCAAGTTATGTTGCCTAAGGAGGACAGACTGATCCAGCATTGTTTGGCAAAGGGGCAGTCCAGAAATAGGTGTTGAATAGATTCCTTAGCTGAACAGCAGTTGGGGCATCTTGAGGGCCCATTGATTCCTCTTTTTTTTAAGTTTTCAGCCGTAAGTACTTTCCCTTTAAGCAGCAGCCAATTGAAGAATTTGACTTTGGGGATGGCCTCCGAGTTCCATATTATCCGCCAGTGATTCCAAATAGGGATGTGATGAATGTCATTGCTGATATACTGGTATCCAGATTTGATAGAATAGTTTGAGCCCGTGGGATCCCACCTGAACCAGTCTATTGCTCCTCTTCTAATGGGAGCTCGATTCTGAAGGTTAGTTTGAAGGGTTTTGAGGCTTGGATCAAGCATAGGAGGGATGGGAGGGAATTCCCATCCGATCCATGCACCATTATTATCATCCCACTTCGAAATTTGGTGAAGCTTTTGAATACCTTTGCAATTAAGATGATGGATGATGGGAATTGCTTCTTCAATTGTGATCAGGGGAGGGAGTCCCATTATTTTGTTTGTGGCAAAATCAATAGAGTCTCCTCCTCTTGGAACCTTCGATGTGTTCTGCTTAAGATGGGGAATGGCTTTCTTACATAGCTGCCAGATTTTGGTAGCCTCTCTTGTGGGAATCTCAGTGTCCAAAAGATTTTGCCTTTTGCTGCTCAGGTATTTGCACTCAAGGACCTGTTTCCACCATGCGTTGGGCTCAGTGATCAGCCGCCAAACAGTTTTGATTCCAAAGGCCAGGTTTAGGAGTTTGGGAGATCTTATTCCCAGCCCTCCTCTGTCCAGGGACTGAATTACACTTTTCCAGCTAACTAGATTGAACTTATTTTTCTCTTTCTTGCCTCCTTGCCATAAAAAATTTCTGATTGCAGATTCCAGCTTGTAATGAAAGGATGCAGGGGCTTGGTAGAGAGTGAATCTATAAAAAGGGAGAGAGGAAATACCTGATTTTAGAAGAATTATTCTGCCTGCGGGGTTGAGCCATTGAGTCCCCCATTGATGAATCTTCCTCTTGACTTTATCCAGGATTTCATTCCAAGTATTAGCCTTGAGGGAACCCATACTCACCGGCATTCCAAGATAGGTGAAATGGTCCCAATTGGTTTTGTGGGCGACACCAAAGATATTGGCAATGCTGTGAGCGGTTTGAGTGGAAATATTCCAACTATAAATGCAACTTTTCTGGTAATTGATCTCTCCCCCTGAGCACTCCATAAATTGGTCAAGAAGGGCTTTGAATCGATTTGCAATAGTAGTGGAGGCACCCCCTATCAGAAGGGTATCATCAGCGAATTGGGAATGGTTAATATTCTTGACTCCATTCCCATATTTGATGCCAGAGATGAGGCCAGCTCTTCTGTTGTAGTCTAGCGCTCTGCTAAATGAGTCCGCCATCAATATGAAGAGGTAAGGGGAGAGAGGGCAGCCTTGCCTTAACCCTCTGGTCGATTGGAAGGCGTCACAAGATCGCCCATTGATCAGGGGAGAGATCCACGGTTCAGAGATACAGGCTGCAATGGTGCTGATGAAGGATGGACTAAATCCGATTTTCCTCAGGACCGCGAACAAGAAAGCGTGTCTTACTCGATCAAAAGCGTTTGCTAAGTCGAGTTTGAGGACAAATCCTTTCTCTTGTCTGGAAATACTCGAATGGATGGCTTCTTGAACAAGGATTATAGAGTCATGGATTTGTCTATTGGAGAGAAAACCTCCTTGATTTTCAGAAATGAGAGTGGGAAGGAGAGGCTGGAGCCTTGATGCTATGATTTTTGCAAAATTTTTATAAGAAGTATTGCATAGAGATATGGGGCGAAACCTTGAAAAGGTGGATGGCCGGGTTTCCTTGGGAATAAGAGCAAGAAAAGTGGAATTGGTGAATCCCCCCATTTTTTTTTTCCTTTGAATTCCCCTTAGCATCTTAACAAGATCTTTTTTGATTAGGTACCAGAATTCTCTATAGAAATTGATTGGGAACCCGTCTGGACCTAGAGACTTGTCCGGCTGCAAGGTCCAAATGGTTTTTTTGACTTCTTCCTCCGTGATTTCCTGGTTCAGATTTTCGTTCATCTCTTGAGAGATTCCTTTAGGGATATGCTGGAGCATATCTGAGTAATCGGACTCTTCATGGCTTTCTGAGAGTAATTTTTTGTAGTGGAGGGAGGCTGCTCTTTTAATAGCTTCTTGTTCAATATGCTGGCTGCCATTGCCATCTGTTATCGAGGTGACATTGTTCCTGATCATTCTGACGGTTGCCTGCTTGTGAAAATATGCCGTGTTCTTGTCTCCTTCTTTAAGCCACAATTGTCTTGACTTAGTTCTCCATTTGGTTTCCTCCTCTCTCTTAATGCGCATTAACTGTCCTTGAACTTCCCACTCCTCTTTTTTCAGCTGAGCCGTGAGCCCTTGCTGCTCTATTTGGATTTGAATTTTATCCAATTCTTGTTGTAAATTTTTTTTGACTCTTTCTGGCTCTTTATAACTGATTTTGGCCCAGTCTTTTAGAGCTTTCCTAGTTTTTTTTATTTTCATTTCCCAAATGAAGCTAGGGGAGCCTTCAATGTGCTGCTTCCACGTTTCTTCTATAATGTCCGTTACCACAACGTTATTTCTCTAGAGAGGGTTGTATCTGAAAGGAATTGGCCCTAGATGAGCATTGGGTTCCAGCGTTAGCATGACTGGGAAGTGGTCTGAAACAGAAGAGCTGAGGACATTGGAGTGGGCAGCGGCAAAGGTGGACAGCAGGGATATATTGACTAGAATTCTGTCTAGACGTTCCATGATGTTGCCAGGGCCCAACCTCCTGTTGTTCCAAGTAAATTTTCGGTTTTTGGGAATAATGTCCATCAGCTCATTATCAGACATTATTTCTTCCAGCTGATTTCTGAAGGGATCAGGGAGAAAATTGCCTCCTCTTTTTTCATTAGCATGGAGGATTAAGTTAAGATCCCCAGCAAGGATAACATTTGTGTTTTGTTCCTTATCCATATCTTCCTTCAATTCCTCCCAACATTGTTCCTTTTCTCTGAACTGATTGGGAATATAGACGTTGTAAACAATGATATCACAGCTCTCATCTTTTTTGACTAAATTTATCTTTAACCAGTTTTGATTAAGGGAAAATGACTTACAGTCCCAGAGATGGCTACTCCACATGATCGCAACTCCTCCTGAAGCTCCTCTTGAATCGTTGCAAATTCCTAAAAAAAATTTTTGACCATCCACAATTTTCTGCATGTCATTTTGGCTCTGTTTGGTTTCTTGAAGAAGAATTATATCAGGCCGATCTGAGTGAATCAGATCTCGAAGGGCAGTTAATTTGGAGGGGTGCCCCAACCCCCTACTGTTCCATGTTAAAAGCTTCATCATGGAACATTTGTTCGAAGAGGTGCTCGCCTCTCATGATCTTTCCCTGATGGTTCTGCCTCTTTAGATCCTGCAAGGAAGGAATCCATTGGCGTTTGAAGTCCAAGAGCTATATCTTTTTGAATGTTTTCTTCACGGATTTGCTTTGATGTTTTCCGTCCTGGTCCTAATTTCTTATGAAGATCACTAGAGGCGCCAATATCCTTGGAAGAGCTTCTTGTTGATCTGGGGGGGGGTGGATCCGAGGCAGGCTGAGAAAGGGATGGGATATTGGAAGTTTCGGACAGATTTTCAGGGAGAGTTTCATCAGAGGATAGAATGAGGAAGGGGTTAGATGATGAGGGGGAGGGAGGGGCCAGGGGAGGGTTTGGAGGGGGAGAGGAAATGGGGGGGTTGGGAGGGAGGGAAGAGGTTCCAGGAATATCAGCAGAGAGAGCAGGTTTGGAAGAGGGGGCTGCTTTCTTTTTTTTGACGGTTTCCCATTGGTCTCCACGGTCTTCTGATTCCAGGTTGGTAGTCTTGGTGCATCTGTTGGCAAAATGGCCATATTCATGGCAAACCTTGCATTTAAAGGGGATTTGCTCGTAGTCAAGTTGCTGAATGTAGCTCCACTCATCCACCTTTAACTTGATGGCCTCCGGCAGGCCTTTCCCAAGATCCACTTCGACACAGATCCTCGCACAAGCTTGCATGTTGTCTTTTGGTTCACTTCTGTCAATGTATTTCCCAACGGCATTCCCTATAGCTTTGACAGATTCGTCTCCCCAGCAGTGTAAGGGCAGATGAGGAAGGCGGACCCAAACGGGAACTGCACTGGGGATGTCGAGCTCAGGATCGAAATCAGGGGTCCATTTGTTGAGATACAGCCCTCGTGAATCCATGAAATAGGGCCCGTTCCTGAATATCAGGTCTTTGTCTTCTTTGGTTTCAAAGTGAAATGTATAATAACCTTTGCCACAAAAACGAATCGAGATCTTTCCCTGAGTTTTATCGGTCCAATTTCGTTCCACCCATCGCTGCACTGTTTTTGGTGAGGGCCACAATCCTGTGAACTGTCCTATGAGACCTTTTTCCGCAAGAGACAAGGCTGCCATTCGAGGAAGAGATGGAGGCAGCTACACTTCTTGAATAATATCCAGCTTCTTGACGAATTTTGAGATTGATGGTTTAGGGCGAGCAGGGGGGAGGGATCTTACCAGGGCAGAGAAGGCTTTCTCCGCATCTCCAAGGGGGGGCGCAAGAGTAGCCATGGCTGCCAAGGCCCAGAGACAGGCCTCGCAGCCCAGGCCGAGGCGACGGCGTCGAGCAGCAGCAGGGGGCGGCTAGGTCTTCTCCGCGCGCGCGCTCCACTATCCTCGAGTCTCGATTATATAAGATGGACACATTATACCCAATCTTAGCTAATTATTATTATTATTATTAT
>APFE030766918.1:15507-28653 GCA_000404065.3 Pinus taeda | reverse complement strand
TACAAGTACGCACCCTGCTCAACTGCTAGCCTGCATACAAGTACGCACCCTGCTCAACTGCTAGCCTGCATACCTCACTATGAGTCCATTGAACTGCCTGCGGTCATCCGCACCTAAAGCCCTTCTGTTCCTGCGTACCGGCGCACCTGAAACCCTTCTGTGCCTGCGTACCGGCGCACCTGAAACGCTACGCTCCTGCGTATGTACGCACTTTTCTCTCACTGTACCTGCGTACCTTCGGGCATAGATGATTTCAAGACTTCAGAAAGAACCAAGACAGTCAGATCTACAGATCTGAACATGCGCCGAAGAGATCTTAGTCCATCAGTAGATTCGCCTTATTTAGATCTAGACCAGATCTTACCCTCATAAGATATTCAACCAAAAGCATGCTTAAGCCAAATGATCTCCTTTGCTCTATATAGGCAAGCTCTTCCTTAAATCAAGGATCATGGGGCTCAATAATAATAATAAATAAACAATACCACGGGCCAAAACCATGATAACACAATACCATTGGCTCAATACCATGAGAAACCCCACGTGTGGGCGCTTTACTGCCTTGATGTGTGTGCACTAGGGGTACGCACCCAATGAATGGGTATCCTGTGGGTATGTATGCACTTTATATAAGACATGCCTGCGTGTACGCACCTTTTGTACGGTGTGCCTGCGTACTCCTTATTTTCTTCAATATTTGAGAGTTGTTCATCAATCTTTGCTACTGACCTGTTGTACAGTGATCCATCACCTGTATGGGTTGCCATCAAGGACAACACTTTAGCCATAATGCCAACACTTTTCCTATCTACGGTCAACTATGGTCAGTAGTCAAATTTTTCCCTAGAGCCTAACCACATGGAAGAGGAGTTGTGGATGCAACTGAGGCCTTCCAACTACACCCTTGAGGCTGCTAGCCTATAGCTATAGCCAAAAAAATTTATTTGACGAGAATGCGACTGAGGCTCAAAACCCTAGAACACGTGCAAGCTTCAAATCTTGTAATTTCAAACTTGTGTGAACCTCTTCCCTTGACGCAACCTCAGGCCTGTGTAAACGATTCAATGAAGAAGACAAGAATATGATTCTTGATGGTGTCCAAATGAGCTTGAGGTCACTTGTATTTATAGGTTTCCATGGGTGAAAATTTTCTTGTTAGAGGTGGCATGTCCAAATGTGCATATGTGGGCTTTCTTCATAAGTACACTTTCCCTTATCCAAATTAGGTGCTTCAATAGTCAAAATTGGTCATCTCATAAAGAATAATCTAGTATCATGGTTGGAATTTGTCACTGAGCTTCCAAAATTAACATGATATGCATGCATTCCAGTATATTTTTGAAAAAGAAGATGAGATTCTTTTATAGCAACAATAGCACCTTTAGAGCCATCCCAAAATAGTAAGTTTTCATCAATAAATAGCAAGTTTTTTATTGATATATATTTAACCACTACCATTCCCTTTAGGCCCCCCTCATTTTTGGCACTATAAGAAGCCTACTTAGACCTTTTGCCACCAAAAGGATGTATATTTTTATTGTTAGAGTGAGAAAATTTTCTTATAGCTTATAAGATGAATATATGATTCCTTTCTTCCTCAGGATAAATTTGACATGTGTGACCCAATAAAATATGAAATACCAACAAAATTCCATGTGTTACCCACTAAGAGGGATTAACAATCCTAGGTATAGTCCTAATCCATTTTCCTAATATGCTTCCATTTCAAATATAGTTTCTATGCCCAAACCTTCATTGTCACCTTAATCTAGGGTTGATAGAGGGGTTAAACCTTCAAGGCATAAAGCAGATTAAAATCAAACAAGGTTACAAGGTCTTATTAGATATTTTATTCCTAGTTCATGTGACACTCATTGATGCTAACATTGTGGGAAGAATTTTTATGGTCTAATGGAGTCCCCTATCCAAGACAATTTCTTAAGACCATGTTGTAGATAATTTCTTCTATGGGTATAAAAATTGTCTCAATGATCTTATCATAGTCATATATTGATTATAACATATATCACTATGTTTTCCCTCTTGGATCTAATTTATTCAAACACATGATGCAAAGAAAAGCAAGAAAGAGAAACTCACTTTTGACATAAATGTTATCCAATCTATCCTTCAAAGAGTTCTTTTGAGCTCTAGCTCCTAGAAATCTTAGTTGTCTCCATTTCTACACATTAGAAAATTGACAAACTATTCTAAAATCCTACAATAGTGAACCTAAATTTCCCAAATGTAAATATCATCTAATATATAACATAATGTTAGAATCCACCAAAATACACCCAAAGATGTTTAACAATGATTAATAAATAATTTTGATAGGGAAAAGGATAAGGGCTCTCTTAAAAAAATTAAATTAGTATAAGTGGAATGGTTTCCTTTGAGCCATGCTTGTTGTAATCCTTACTCCACGGCCTTTATATCCTCATTTTCCACACATGGTTTGTTAGAATATATGAATCTCATGACCATATCATGACAAGAAGATGATAAACTCTCTGGCATAGGCCTATAACCTCACTTCTATTGATGTCAAACACCCACTACTAGGCAACAAGATAATGACCAAAGACTCTTAACTGGTTTCACACTCAATTCTGAACTTTTTCCATCCCATTATAAGCCTTTCCTAACCATTATGATTTTTTAAATAAATTTATTCTCAATTATCATATTAGCCCAATTATAAAATAATCATTATTTCATAATTATAAATTTGTGATGAAATAATTATGATTTTTTTTCTCAATTATGTAATTTTATCCTCATATCATGTAATAAAATCCTTGCAATGTCTATGGTGGTAAATATATGTATAAAAATTCCCCCCAATGTATGAGATCAAAACAGGATTTGAAGAAAAAAAAATACATAAATATATGACATTGCGGCTTAAAGAAGAAGGTCATGGATGAACGAACTATCAAGTCCCTAAAAATTGACATTAACTAATCATGTATTTATATCAAACCAAGGTAGGAATACCCATGCTCAAATGTATGAGAAAAACATAGATGTCAACACAATACACTAAACAATCATGAAATGATATACAAGACCATGGACATGAAAATGTATATAGTAGATCCATGTCATATAGATCATATCCATGATAGCATACCACACGGATATATGTCTAATCTATAAAAAGAAACTTTAGATATTCCACTAGAATAGTTTTTCGGAACAAATCTTGTAATATTTTAAAATCTTATATTTTGTAAATTTATTTTTTTGGATTCCAAATTTCTTACCAAAGCTATTTCAATGTGTGAAATAAATTAAATAAGGATGGAAAGAATAAGAACATAAAAATAAAATCCATATAAAAAAACAAAAGAAAAGAACAAAAGATTTATCCAAAGAAACCCAATATGGAATGAATCGATATAAAATAACCAAATCTATGTGAATGTCATTATGTTTATTAAATTAGGCCATTAAAATATAAAATCAACTTATTTTGATTTTTACAATACATAATGAAATATATTATATAATATAAATCATATATTTATATTCATATTAAATTTAATATTTTAAATCATTTGTATTCATTTTTATTTATTTATTTCTTTTAAGGTTTCACGGAGGAAATAGCAAACGAATAAAAAATTACCCCACCAAAATAACATTAAGTACCCAACCAAAATAACACCTCATAGCCAAAATGCTTTTCTCAGGATACTATGAAACCTTATAAAATCAACCCATTCGTTCGAAAGTGTGAATGGGTCCATTGCATCACAGGGTTATGTTTGCTATTAATATAACATGGAAAAATTAGGGGAATAAAAAACACCAAACCAAAATATCCGGCCAAAATAGCACCCGAAAGCGAAAAAGCTTTTGAAAGGGTTCTATGGAACCTTCTAAAATCAACCCATGCGTTCGAAAGTGTGGTTGGGTCCATTTGGGTGAAAGGGTTGTGTTTACTATTAATATAAGATGGGAAAATCAGGGGAGTCAATGCAATAGGTGGCTAATAATTTCCATGTAAACGAAAGCATTACAATTACTTCTACATTAAAATTAAATTAAATGTTGCTAGGATGTTGAAAAGTTTAAGAAAAACTCAGTCACACGCTCAATGAAGATATACCTAATTATTAGTCTATAAATATAATTAGTAGTCTATATGGAATGTTACAATATCATGCCTTACAACGACAACATATCTAGGGTGGAAAATAACATACGAGCATTGATGTATTTGTGAAAGTTTTCCCTTGTCAATTGATTTCAATTTAATGTTTTATAGGTTTTATTATTAAAACGAGATGATACACAATTTGGTTAAACAAACTCTAAAATAATATAATCCTTATTATAATCCCCATATTTATGAAATTATGAGAATAATGGTTTTGTTGGAATAGAATTCTCTCCTGCAATATTCGAAAGACACGGATTTTTTTGGATGGTTCACTATTCTTAATAATTTGATAAATATTTGTATGTGGTAGTTAAATTTGATGAGTATTTGTTTGTATTTCACATTTTTATGGTTATTTAGAAGGTATTTTTAAAATTTGTAATTTCTTTAAAGGTTAATTTGACTATATATATATTATGATATATATATATATAAACTATTGATTTTTTCATAAATTAACAAAGATTTTGATTTTTCTAAAAAACTTAACCACAGAAATGTTACAATCTATTATATAGAAAATAGTTTAATAATATTTTTTCCATAATTAATAATGGGAGAATTTGATTTATTACATAGCTAATTTATTGTGCCAAGAGGCTTTCTAGCCTTGTTTGGAAAATATGTTCTAATGCCTTATTATGTTATGTTATGTAAACATTTTTACTTGGTAAAATAAAAATAAAATAAAATTAATAATTTAACATTAACAGTTTTCTATCTCTGGGTTTTGATAACCCATGGTTTTTCCCACGGTATTTGTTATGATGAATCCTCTATAGTATCATATTAGAAGCTAGGAATCAATCTTTCTTGAGCGTCTCATTACTTACCAAAAAAATAAAATTAATGGTTGCTTAAGAGTGAAAGTATACTTTAAAATAATAGTAAATAATCTAATAAGATAAAGATGATTATTCAATAGTGAGAGTTAAATCATAATTTTAAATAATTAGTTGCTTATGTGATATTATATTTTTCTCCTCCTAATGCAGGTCTTAATGTAGGTCTTAATGCGATTATGAAAATTTTCTTGCCTTAAGGAAAAGAAAAAGAGAAGTGTGCTCCTCAGAACTCATGAAATTAAATGCATGGTAAAAAATAACTTTCTATGGTAAAGAATAACCTATTTGATATTTTGAAAGTAATATAAAGCATAGACATATATTTTATGGTCAAGCCATAACTAAAAAATTTAGGAAGTCAAAAAACAAAACTTATACTACCAATTTTTTTTCTTTATACTCAAAAAAAAATAACAAAAAACATGTAATAAATAATATTAAAATGATGGGAAAAAATAAAAATCAAATGTCATGCGAAAGGAAATTTAAAAAAAAAAAAAATTGTGATAAAACATTTCTTGGCTGGTAGGAATGCTCGTCAAATTTATACCTTGTTTGTATCACACCACTCATTGATATATTCACTTCCAATCCATCAGGGGTTTTCTTTCTAAAATAACATGAAATTACAAGAAGAAAAGGGATGGATTATTTTTTAAGTCCTTTTCAAAATGTTTATTGAAGAGGTAGAAATGAAAATGTTTTGTAGATTGTGACAAATGATGTTGTCAGTAATGTATTTTCATGTGATGTGATTCATGGTGAGTTCTTAGTATTTTATTGGACTCCTTAAATTTTCCACTAAACAAGAATTCTATTAAAGGACTTTGTATATTTTTCACAGCATAAACATTCTATTAAAGTATACCAATAATTACGTCGAAGGCAATCTCTCTATGGCCTTTCATGTGAACACACTATTCACTATAGCGAATCAGTGAGATTCAATTTCATCCTCTTTCATCCTATTAAAATATGTTTCAATTTCATCCTCCTTCATCTTATTAAAATATGACACATGGACAATTATTTCTTGTGTTATCATTGTTTGATTATGATACTGACATGAATGCCAGGCACACCTGGGGTCTGTCACTTTGAATGGGTAACAAAATCCCAAGGGAGATCACACTCACATCTGTGTTGTTTTGGAAAAGAAAAGTACTAGTCAAAACCCTGACCTCGTTGTAGCCAAACAGGTTGTAGCAGGTGTCCTCAAGTAGAAAGATTTTGGGTCTCGCTCTAGAGCAAAGTTTTAAGGGAATGTATGCCCGTGGAACAAGCCGACTTATGATGGTTCCAGAGTCCACAATCACAAAAGATCTTCCAAGAATAGCATGAGGAATAAAGAGTCTCTAACCTCCGACACTTATGTCGCTCAATCCCACAAAATAGTGGGATGGATATATGGAATTTGAGATGAGAGGGATGGAAACGGTAGTGGTAGGAATCGAACTCTAACTAACGCTAAATGAGCCCGTCGATATGGAGGATTTGAAACCATGAAGGAAATATGAGAATTGGCTGCCATATTTGTTTTTGTCTAGGAAGGAAAGGCAAGTGCAGTCTGCCCCAACCCTAAAAGCTCTACCGACCCATTAAAGAGCCCTGTATTATTATGCTCGCATCCGAAGGTGAAGCTTTGGAAAGAATCGAACCTAGAGTCAAGGTCTCCTAGCTGAAATATCCCAAGTTTGCTAATTCGTTCAAGTAGTTTCCTTCATAAATATAACCCCCAACACTACAGAGGTTTCGATTTCTTTCTGAAGTGCTCAATTGAGTACAGGCATTTGATTGACAAGGTGAGTGTTTATAAGAAGATGACTGTTGGGGATTAAATATGGGAACTTTCTGTGAATAACAATCTAAACAAGGCCTGGATTGTATCCATGTCACATTGCTTCTCATGTCAATTATCAGGAGCAAATTCTTAGTTGGTGTGCCGAACCTTGTTGTTACAATATAGTTTCATGTACCAACTTTCAGTAGTAGTCAACTGCTTCATTGCACTGCTTCGGTGTTCCTTTTCACCTTTTAGTGAAATTGCTAGTATAATATATAATGTTCTAGGGAAAAAAATCAAATGAAGGAAAAGATGTTGCAATATTTTGTTGTTATTTCACTTTATAGTTAAAAAGTATTCTGATGTGAGGTTTTGCTCTAACTTCATTATTTTGCATTGTTTCTTAAAAGAGTGTTAGTCGCTTGCCGAGATGGTAATCTCACTTGACTAGAAAACGTGGAAGGCATCCCATTCTTGTAATGAAGCAAAAAAGAAAACATTGTCATTGATCACTTATTTGATGATTTTTGTTTAGAAAATTAGATTATATAGCCATGTTGGTCACTTCTATTAATTTTTTTTTTTACATCCTTATTAGTGATAAGCCATGTTAGGGGGATTTTTTTTAGCACCTTGATTAAATGAACTAGAAGCTATACCAAATGATGTTTAATGAAAATTCAAGAATAAGAAATTAAACTAGATGAAAGACGGAATATATTTCAAAACCTTTTCCATTTAATTTCGTTACTACTTAATTATAAATGGTTTTGTAAGAAATTAATTAATATTGAATAAGTCATCATTAATTGGAATACCTTTATCAATAGATGTTATGATCATGTTAATTGAATTTCCATATGTGTATTCGACCTAGTAGATATATAAGATCTGAAAACCACATTTAGTACCAACATAGACCCATCTTAAGTACAGATAACATGAACCGAGAGGGATCAAATTTCTTCACGAGAAATTTTTTTTAGAGTGCAAAATATAATGTATTATTTTTCATTGTTTAAATTGTATTTTCGAATGCTAAATATAGTATATATAGGACCAAATAAAATTTTTGACAATAATAACTTATTTTTTTTCTGCATATATATACATATGAAGTTGATATTGACATAAATTAGTTAACATAGGTCTTTAAATAGTCTATTTAAATCTCTTGAAATATTTTTGAAAAGTGTAAGATTTAAACAACCCATCCACACATTTTTTTACTTCTAATTACTTTACGACATATTCATTTTTTTAACTATAACCGAAATTATTTTTCTATTCAGAACATAATTTTTAATTTTAATTTTAATCTTAAATCGACAAAAACAAACGAATAAACTTACACAATCCCTCATATTGGATGGTAAAATGAGCCTCTCGGATCAATGAATATTATTTATATAATAGGAATGACTATTCATTTTCATTCTCAAACAATTTAAATTAATTATTCAAATATCTTAATTTTTATTAGTAAATTGAGTTTATTTATTATTTGTTTTTCAAATTCTAATTTTCATTTTACTATGAAGCTAAATATTCTATGAGTTCACGAAATAAATTGAAATAAGCATACATACATTCATTTAGTTAAGAGGATTCATATTATTTGATTCATGTGGAAATTTGTGGTTATCCACCTTTTTTATCAAATCGCCATGGTCAACAATTGTTTTATATTGTTGGTGATTTCTAAATCATGGGTTTGGTAAACCATGGTATCCACTCATGGTATTTGAGATGTGGAAGGAAACACAATATAAGTGCAATTAAATAATCATCTTTTGCCATGTAATACAATTTGTCACTTTTTGCTTTAGTGATTTATGTTACTCACACATGATTTTCATAATTCATGGTATTAGACATATGATGAAAGTGCATGATAGTAGGTGAAAAGACACCATAAATAATATAAAATGGGCTTTCATTGTTGTAAAAGAGTGGAATTTTTTCTGATGATGTAGTCTGATGATATTTTTACCATTAAACTATTTTCGTGACTTTACTCTACATTATTTATGTTATGCACTTGTGAAATTGTATTGTCAATATTTTTTTTAGTTCCTTAGACAATTTAGGTCAGTGGTATCAAAGTGGCCTACTCTTTATTTTGTTTTTGTGAATATCCCAAATGAGGTTAGGGTGTAATGAGTTAGGGCCTGAACTACTTAAGCCTTTGCAAGGTTGTCCTCACAAACGTTGGCAACCTCTTGTTGGGGAAGAAAATATTGGTGACGGAGCAAGAGATCTTATTGAATTGTTGCTTGAGGAATACCTCATGCGATAAAAGGATGAGATAATGGTACTGATTATTTTTTGTATTCCTATACTCAAATGTTATATAGATGCAAATGCTCTAAAAAATGGTTATATTTGTTGGAAGAGTATTTTCTCTCCACAATTTTTCAATAGAGAAAATATTACCTTTGCACTCCTTAAGTCCATCCCGCATGTCAAGGATTAGTGGGAGACTTAATATCAACAAAATGACACAAATAATGTTTGCAACTACACTTAGTTGGGGCTCTTTCAAGGATTTTGTGAATGAAAAATATTACATTATTGGAAGCTACGAAGAATAGAACATGAGATGGATTGCACTGTGGCATAAAAGGGACTAAATAGTGCTAGAGCTCACAAATATATGCCATACTTGAACAGAAATCTAGGTATCAAAGACTTAAAGTCAAATTTAATGCTTAAATATTATGGTGGTTTGCATAAATACATCTAGACATAAATGGAATTATTGGACATCTCTTCACTAGATGAAATATACTAATATGTTATTAAAATTGAGTAAAAATATAAACAAAAACGAGATTTTGGATCTACAAATTCATCACAGTAGAAGTAGGGAAAAGGCAACCCCAAATTGTAGAACAAAGGGCAAAACTAGAGTGGACCACCCCATGAAAACCCATCTAATCCATAAACGAATAGGGGTAGTAGGAAGATGAAGAAAGATACGAGAAAGTGGAGTGAATTCCATAACAGTCATTGGATTAGCATTGATTAATGTCACTCAAAGTATTCCTTGGTGTCCGAGTTGAAAGCCTCATAGTCAAATGTAGGTTCTAACTCTGAGTAAAATATAGACAAGGGGAAGTAGATCATTGACGTAGAACAAAGTGCCACCATTGCTACCACTAATGTGCAAACAAGTAAGCTCTAATAACTAGAGTAATGTGAGCGATTTTTTCACTCATAAATTTGGGTGAAGGGTGCTCCACTACACTTCATTTTTTACAGTGTAAGTAAAAAATAACTCGTATTAGTAGAGATTGTCAAACAATTGGACCTATTTAAAACACCACATGATGTAAATGTGAAGATGGTTTACAATTTTGGGTGAAGTGCAATGATGAAATTTCAAAATTTTACTCTTTTACCATATTGAAGCCCTCAAAATTCATACAAGCTTTGTTCTTTTTGATTTGGAGAAAAAAAATAATTTGTGGAGAATTATGTTTTTGTCCTAATGATATTTTTTGCAAAAAATATTAGTGCCATATAATTTGTTAATTGTCCATTAAATTAAATGCTTTTCCTTGCAAATTTTCGCACATCTTAACATGTATGTATGTGTTCATCTGCAATAGCTGAATCTAATATACATATATATTCTACACAGAGAAAACTAAATTATGTTTTTTGAAACATTATTTTTTATGCAAAATTATATATTTTTATTATTTTTCAAATTTGGCAAATTAATATTTGAATTTAATTTTTTAGACAACTACTCATGTACAATTTTTTTCACTATTAAATGAATTCAAAAACCAAGAGTACCTTTTTGAAGAGGACTCGTAAATGAAGATGATGGTATTTTTTTTTTTCATTTTGTAGTTTTATGTTATCTTTTTTTTCATTTAATCCCTTTGAAACTATTCAAAACAATTTCAAGCATATCATTTAAAAGAAATCAGATGAAAAATATTATATGAATTTGTAAATGTCAAACTCGTATTCCATTGGATAGAGGATTCCTTCACGAATCCAACGTGATCAACTTCACCACCTAAGGACAAATATTGCCTTAAGTCCACCTGCTACAAGATGGCATTACAAAGAAATCTACAGAAGGGGAACTAAATAATTATTTTTTAGGCCGTAAATAGCTCGATTGAGCGCTTAAGGTAAAATTTGAAATAAATCAATCGAGGGTTTAACAAACCCTTGGTTGAGCTTTTGACATAGTTAAACAATGTCTCGACTGAGATATATCTTGATTGAGATATGATAGCTCGATCAAGCCCTTCCAATTATAATTCCAACCATCCCAACAACCAAATATCTATGGAATTGATTATGAGTATTATTTACCTAGGAGCTCATCGTGCTACTATTACTGCCCAAGAAAAACAAAAAAAACACAATTGAACGTTTGTTCATGGAAAAATAACAAAGGGCATTCATTCATGGAAAAATAACACAATGCAAAAATTACACAGAAATTGATAACAATCGTGGGAATTTGGAGAATTCAATCTCGAGTCCCTAACATAAAGGAAGCATGAGAAAAATCTAGAGAAAAGATGAGGAAAATATGACAGAGATTGAGAGAACAAGAAGATTACCCAATTCAACAAAATCATGCAAATATAGGTAATTCTTTGTCTCACTTATCATATTACCTTCTCCATATTGTATGTAGTAGGAAATATAATTCAACAAAAGAGAACAATGGAGAAGGAATCAATAGAACCAAGATAAATTAAGCAGTGAAAGTAATACTATGTATTTAAAAATTGAAATCCAACAACAACCAAAGACAAATCATTTGATTTTATTAATGGTTCCTTGGAAATCAGAAACCACTTTAATTCATGTAAATTGTGAACCACCTATGAATTGTAATGGTTGGTGGTAACCCACAAAAAATAAGGATGCAATTTAACCAAATAAAATCGTTACATTTCCATATTATTTACGTGAATTACAATTCATGTCAATATTTACAAGAGGGATTAGTAAAAAGGGTTGTCACATAGGTACTCCAAACCTAGAAAAATTAGTTTGATTGAAGCTCAATATCCTTGTAGGAGTTAAAAGAGATAAAATGAGTCAATATCTAGAAGGAGAAAGAGTATCCCTCCTTCCAATGTGCATGTTGAGAATACATTCTTTGTTAAGCATATAGCAACATTAATTATCCGTGACATCCAGCATCATAACATAATGGTTCCTTGAATCCTAAATGATGATCACTACCTTTAAACACCTCACAAGCTTCTTCTTGCAATCCTTAGGAAGGTTATGAGAATTTGTTCAATTGTGTTCAAAGGCATACAAAGTATTGTGTAGATTCGTGATTGAACAAAAATTAGTCTATTATTGCATATCACTACAATGTTCCATAGAAGGTTCATGATTAATCAATATTATTCATATATTATAAATGCAAAAGAAATAAATTAGCATGCCTTTATTGATGAAATTCGAAATGTTTACAATGTTAATCTTCTCAGACAATGGCAATCTAATGCTAATTTTCCTCGAATTGTTTCTCAACATGTAATCATGAAATATATTACTCCAATCTAACGCCTCCATGTACATTCTCCCAACAAAAAAGAAAATCACTTGTGCCCCTCTTCACCACAAATGATAACAATGTATCCATTGTTAATAAGACCAAAGCATCTTCCTTGTTCTCTAAAACGACTAAAACCTCTATCTCATTTTCTTTTTGTTTACTTATCAACAATTACATTGGTCTCCTCATACTTCTCATCCCACACTTCTTCCACTTTTTTTTTGGAATTCTGAAATTATCTCACTAAAAGCATGGTTTTGAGTTACACCTTTTGGCAAGAGAGGGCACGTTTGGGTGGAAGAAACAATGGTTCGAGCGAGCGATTTAAGCGCTTGATTGATCATTTTTAAGATCTCTAGCAATCTCCTTAAGCGCTAAAAAAATCTCGATCGAGCATTCGAGCATTAAACCTAACTCTTGATCGAGCTCCTGTTATTAAAGCTCCATCGAGCCTTAAATTTGGAAATTTTAAAATCTACGTAAATATCAATAATGATATGCAAACTTTATAATTGTAAGTATTTGATAGTTAAAAAAAAAATACTAGTTACATTTGAATAGGTAACTAACAATGGTGTGGATTAATTTTTCATTGCATTTCTAACATTTTGGTGTATAAATTTGAAAAAAGATTTAATCCCACTTGCAATTGAAATTATAATATTCTTATATTTATAATTTGGTAACTTAAAAATTAGTTTTTAATATGATTTAAATTTTTAATATTATAATTTAAATAATAAGAAAGTTTATCAATTTGATTTAATAAATATTATAAATTTTTATATGAATA
>APFE030766918.1:1705-14692 GCA_000404065.3 Pinus taeda | reverse complement strand
ATAATTGACTTACAAACAAGTATTGAGAGGATTCATTTTTTTTCTTCTTTTTAAAGATAATTATGCTATCTTATTCATCATAAGAAGATAATGATGACTAAGTTATGCTATGTGCACACATGCATACCTCTTAAGATGTGTGAAAAATTGCAAAGGACAATCATTTCATTTAATGGAAAATTGGCTATACTACACTAAATATTTTTGCAAAAAATATCATTAGGAGAACAACATAATTCTCCAAAATTTGTCTTTCTAGTGTGAATCAAACAGTTCTTATAAATTTTGATGGCTTCAAATTGATAAAAGAGGAAAAAATTGAAATTTCATCTCCACATTTGGCCCAAAAGTGTAACCCATCTTCGTGCTTTCAGCCCTCTGTAGTTTTGATGTGTTATTCCTTTAAGAAATTTATTCTTACTATTGTTTTATGGTAATTTTAGTTACACGTTTACACTAAATGATATGCTGCTTCTCATGAAAAAAAGTATGATATGGTGCTTCTCATGAAGAAAGTTTTTTCTTACTAATTTGTTCTTGAATAGTGATTTTCAAATATTAACATATTTAAAAAATATTTGAATAGGTTCCTTCTTGTATGGATTGTGTATTTATGTATTGCATGGTTTTTTAGTAACAAATTATCTTATAATTAAATTTGTATAAATATAGATATAGATTCTTTTCAAGAATATTCCATTCTCTCAAACTCAAAATATTCTCCATATCATTAAGTTAGTAATAATCCCCTCAATATGTATTTAGACTTAAGAATAAACTTTAATTTCTATTAGTCTTTAGTTCAACAACCTTGCAAATTATTATACAATATTTTCTTCATCAACTTTGCTATCTTCATCCTCTCGTCTTTTTTGTGCCACTCTCTTTGGTTTCCTTAGGATTTTATTTACTCTCCCATTGCTCTAATTTTATTCCTAACACCTGTTCTTTTTTAGTAACTTTTCTATTACCTTCTCTTCTCACAATCCATTATACTTGGCATTGGATTTTAATTGAAATGTTTAGTGAATGAGATATATGAACACAATTATAATACCATCCTTGTTGTATGGATCACTTTTAGTTTAGGATTCATATATCCTTTTGAATAAATGAAAATTTGTTGCTAACAAGAACTAATTTTGAAAAAATAGTCAACTACTTCACTTGGTAAATGTGACATGTTTTGAAACCAAACAATGATTCAAACCTATGCACTAGTAATTCTTTTGGGTTATAGAACAATAAATGACCCTTATCACACACCTTTCAATCCTATTCCAAAATGATTAAGCTTGTTCATTTCTTAAATATGTGTTGGGGGGGTATTGAAGAGAGATTATTTCTTATGGGACTAGATTACTTAGGAAAAAGGTATATTGACCTGTGTCTAAAACCCTAATCACTTTCATTCTAGTCAAATTCATACTTATTTTATTGGTACATAGTAGACTTGAGGTTTTATTTAATAAATTTTCATTGTTTACATGTTAAGCATATAACATTGAGGAGAAACAAGATGGGAAGCTACACAATTAGTTGTGGTTTATTACTATAGATAATCTAAAGTGAGGATTTTAATACTAAGCAATATTTCCACTATCTATGCAATAAGCCTAAACACTAATAATGTTCAAGTACGTAGATCAAAAGCTAAGGGAAAAATCAAGCCGATACATGATTTTTTTCAAGAGGTAATGCTACTATAAAGAGGAAATTTGCAATGTATTTAAACAAAAACATAACAATAACAAATGGTTCCATGGGCTCTTGGACAACTAATGAATGCATCTACCTAGATTCTAGTTACACCAATCTCATGGGATGAGGGAATTTAAAAAATAATAAATAGTCTAAAAATGAAGATCAAAGGAAAAAATATACCTTAGAAATGGTAATATTCCTAAGAGAAGAATTGAAGAATCATGTAAAAATAGTTATATTTATATTTTGGTAGCTATATTTATCAAGATCTTTCTAATTTGGTAGCTATTCGTATTAGCATTTTTATTTTTCTCACTTCAATTGGTATTGATTTGTTTAACGTGCATGTAAAAGAAAATACACTATTCTCTTAAAATTCCTCTTAAATATATGAAACAAATGCACGTCGAGCCTCTAGAAATATTTCAAGAAGAAATTCAACACATATTGGATATCGTATCATTAAATTCTCTAATTGTAAGACATGTTGTAGAGCATAAAAATTGTTTATTAATTGTTGGCATTGATTGCTATAAATTGGAATATGAAATCCTATTATGTCTTAGCCATGAGTAGGGAGCTTAAAATATCCTTCATCACCAGATGGAAAATAATTCCCAAGAAAAGTGACACTATGATACTAGGAGGTAAAACCCGAGGTATGTTGCTTAGTGCGCTCACTTAGTGGCTTCCGACCACTTTGGTTCTGAGTCGATCACATATTGTTCAAGGGCTAATTACTTCTCTCCTATCTAGCGAAGGTACCATAGTGACCAATCTTACATAAATTATTTTACTCTGTAGTGACCATTGTGGGAAGCAATGATTCCTAGATTAGATTGGTGGGTGCTAGTACCCTCCCCAGTTTCCATCGTTATAATCAATTTTCACCAAGTACGTGAGTATCATTCATCTTACCGGATTGAGACACATGTTAGCAGTGGCTTGTAGAAAGGTTTTAGTGACTTGCATTGAGTGGAAAAGACATGTAGGTGTCTAGGAACATTTAATTTTCCTATTGTGTAGATGTATGGAATTCAAAGTACTTGATACTTTTTTATAACATATTTATTTAATTTCTTACATACATTTTTCTTGACATCTTAAATAAACTCATGTATAACATTTTGGAAAAGGAAATGCATCTACCTGGAATCTCTCCACATTGAATGTAATAGTCATTCCATAATGCAGGAATGGAAATTGATCAATGACATGAGGAACAAAATGTGCCCTATCAAGTTGGTTAACCAATAAAGGAACAATATGTGCTCTATCAAGTTGCTCAACCACTAGAGAAACAAGATAGGCCCTATCTAGCTAATCAACCACTAGAGGAATGGATTGTCCGCTCTCAAGCTGATAGGATAACAGGGATCTACAGTGGTTTGGAAACAGGTGGAGGGTTTGCAGAAAATTTGGATGCAAGAACAAGATAGGACCTTGGGGAGCCTATCCGTGTTCGCACTGTTAGAGAGAATATCAGTAACATCATTCAAAAGTATTTTGAGAAACATTAAGTTGTTTCCTAAGCTTAGATACTGCATGGGTTGGTCAAACATAAGAATGTAAAACATGCCACAAAGCTTTTGGGTATTCAAATTGTTAAAAGTAGGAAGACAAGTGTGAATGTCACTGAAAATATATCCAAGGCATTCTCTATATTTTGAAAATCAATAAAACCCAGTGTTCAAGATGCTCATAGGAAATTACAAGTACTATTCTTGCTCCAAGTACATCTAGACAACAAATGTTGGCAACAATGTCAAAATTGCTCCATGTCTCGAGACAAGCATTGCATAAGCATACCAAATTCAGGGTTTGAGTAAATGAAAATGATGAAGATGCTTGTTGGGATCTTATAACCAAGAAACCCTACTGAGTTTGACTTACAACAAGAATCATAACTCTTGGGGTAGAGTTTTGGGAGAGCCATTCTCATGCTATTCCATATAGAAAGCATGTTGTGCAACATCTTCTATCTAAAGCTGAGTATGTACTCTAGTAGAAAATGAGAAATTAGTGACTAGGTGACAAAAAACGTTAGTCACTGTAGCTTTTCCAATTGAAATGCTACTAAAAATGAGAAATCTTAAGTGATCCAATTAAAAAAAACTAACACAAACTACTAATTTAGTTTGAAGATAAAATATACGACTAGCTAATAAGTAATACACCTAAAAGTGACTAACATGAATGAATGATTTAGTCTAGGAATAAAAATATGACAACCTAACAAGTACTACAATAATACAAATAAGTAGTTTATGTTAGTCATTTTAGTTGTCACTTGCTCAATCTAAACTTACAAGTGATAGGGGATTCAAAATATGTTATATATTGGATGAAGGTTGTATTTCTTTAAACAATTTTTCATCATCATAGATAAACCAACTTTGTAATATTTATCTATAATAATTTGTAATTTTATTTTTTTTTAATATATATTATTATATTATTTTAAAAAAATTATTACCTAAATCAAATTCTATGTGGTTCCAATTTAAAACCATAAACCCAATTCTAATTTTAAAACTATATCAAATTAATAACTACTTTGATTTCGTATTAAAATAAAACATTTAACTTTAATTTCATATTAAAAGTAAAACATTTAACACAATTACAATTTATATCTTTTATTATTTGTATTATAAATATTTCTTTTAAATAAAACATTTAACCCAATTGCAATTTATATATTTTATTATTTATTATAAATATTTCTTTACATTTTCTACTCAAATTTTCCCCACCATGCCATCACATTGGACCGCTACATTCCAATCTGTGGTGGAAATGTGAGGGAATTCCAACACATTGGACCACTGCATTCCACTCTGCTAAGGAAATGCGAGGAAGGAAGTCTTCTAGGTGATCTTTGAATTTCATGGGATTTGAAGCCTCGATGGATTCTGCATGGGAAATGCTTAGGAGGAGAAACAATAATTAGCTGGATGCAAAACAAGCTCGTTAGGTGTGGAGCTTATGGTCGTGATTACATGGGTATGAATCTTAGCCACCAAAGCGATATTCTTTTTTACTAAAAATGATTTTTCTTCTTACACATAAACAACTTTGAGGGCTTATATGATATGCATAGATATTTCATCTAGATTTGAGGGTTTAATGCTTATGGTGATGCAAGTTTTGATTGTGACCACCAATTCATCAAAGGATAAGGTGCAAGTAAGCATCTTGCATGTCCTTATTATACAAATCCATTCGCTCCTTTCCAAATTTTTTGTGGTTGGAATGTAAGAAAGTATATTTTTTTCTTGCAACTACTTTTTATTCATTGATGGTTGTTTTATTAACGGACTCTATCATACCCAAATTCAAGAGCTTGAGTTATGCAAACAAATTTTTCGGTAGGCTACACATATTACGAACATTCCTTCTTAACCCTAGACTTTCCTCAAAATCTGTTATAGGAAATCAATTTTTTTTTAACCATGAATAGGAAATCATATCTTTGTTTCATCCTAAGAGTTTGATCTCACTATCTACAATTTTAAACAACATTACTATATTTTAACTAAAATATACCTAGGTTCATTAAACCTTATAACTCTCCAAAATTGAAGCTTAACTACTTCAAAAGAATGATATGCTTATGGGATTTGAAAACCAGTGATTAGCTCAACATTTTACCTCCTTTGTTAATTTGAACCTAATATTAATTTCTGGAAAACCAAAATGATTCCTGACCTTCCAATTTATGGGCTTCTATTTATATCTGCAATTATAAACATAATATAGACAATCTCAATGTCTATATACTAACATTTTCTACAAAGGCATTTGTTCAATGCTACAAATGCAATCATGTGTTAAAGACCCATTAGGTATCCCTATGGAATTCAAACCAGGTTTCAATATAGAAATTTAAAAATTCAACTACCCACTAGATCCTTCTCAATTGTAAATACCCATTACCATCAATGAGATCCCAAAGGTGATTTACTTCCAGGTATTTTAAATTTACAAGTAATGACAACTTACCTTTTGTATCAACTCCAAATCTCATGGATTGACCATGACTTGGTCAATGGTTTAACACCCAAGACTTGTATTAAATGGTGATTTTTTCATACCTTCACTTAGCTTTGATCTCCACCCTCCAACACTTACAATCTCATTGGCATTAATAACTCGAGCATCTACTTCCTTTATAAATTGACTCATATATGTCAATCCCCTAACCACACAAGCAATGATTAATGAATACTAAGAAACGCTCCAATGTTCCAGCATTTCACTGCAATGAAGCATCTCCATGCTCTAAGGAAGAAATCCATGATCATAATTCAAAATTAAGACGAACATAGCAATACTATGCTCATATCCACAAAGATTTGGCATGTCTATCACAATTGAAACTCATCCTCAATCTTTAATAATAAGCCTGATTCCCATAAGTCTTCAATGAAGACTCTTATGCCATTATTCACACATTTCCATAGTAGTCTAACCTCCATTCACAAACGTAACCTACACTTTTTTGAGATCATCTAACCTCCATGTGGGAATACTTCTCCATTTATAGCTTATATTTTCTTAGTTTTAGTTTTTGTTAGTTCATGTTGATTTTTCAACTCTTGTCTCCTTTTCAAGAAACATGGTATGGTAATTTGAGGATATTGATGGATTCTTGGTGGCTTAGTGATAACACTTGGCAAAAAATTACATTTTCCCAAACCCCAAGCATTTTTTTCCACAATTATTTTTAATTCACCAAGTTCTAATATAAGAGAATTTCAATATGATATTTAAATATCGCTATCTCATATTTGAGATATAAATCTTGTTTATAAAATTTTGAGATAGCAAGGTGATCAAAATTTTAGCCGGATTAATGTAATTCGAACAAATTTGGATTTCATTTTTTCATATTCCTAATTCTCCTACCTGAATTTAATGGGTAAATTTTATTATATCTTTTTCATTGGAAAAAATCATGATTAATGGATTCTCCTCAAGGCACCTCCATGTGCATCTGATACTTTGTAGATCTTAGATTCTTGAATTTTTATGGGATTCTTGGGTTTTTTTTGTGTATTTGGATTGGAACCATTTCCTAAAATTGAATATATTTATGGTATATGTGGATCTGGACCCTTGTGATAAATTGTGCAAGATTTGCTTCCCTAGCTGCATGTTTTGACATTTCTTACCATCATCATCTTCAAGGACATAAATGTAAATTTACATAATAATTTATTTATTTTTTTTAACTTGGGAAAATTTTAAGTGATTTATTCCCAAGTGCCCCAGTTGAGCACTTCAGAGTTAGCATTAGATTAGCTATGCTCATCATGCATCAAAATAGTATGGTAGTGACCAAATCCGTCAATATTTCTATAGAAATAATCTTCTTGAAACCTTGTACTACATTCCAAAAAATAAAAAACCATCCAAATCACCCATTCCATCAAAAATTGTAACTGAAGTGGGTATAGCCTATGTTCATGATCCCCAATCTTGAGGAGGAGGATTACTACTAAAAACAAAACCTGATTCAAATTTTTCTAATTTTATTTCTTGTTTCAGTTGTGTTAGGGACACGTCTAAATCTAAAAATATTTCAAAGTGTAGAAGGGAGAATTTGTTTATGGTTATGCAGATATTTCAAAGAATATAAGGAATATTTTTATAGGGTTATGTTCCTTTAGAATTATAGGTAGTCAACATCATGATGGAGCCACTAACAGAGGGGAAGTTTGCGATGAAACATGAGTAGTTTGTGATGAAACATGAGTAATGTGTTGGAGAACACATTACTAGCAATGGAGGAGTGTTAGTTTTAGTTGTTTCAAACTTGTTCTCTAATCTACTTTAGTGTTATATTATCAATTAGTCTACAAGGAGAAACTTACTTAATGGGAGGTAATATCAATAGTGGGTATTTTGCCTAATAGATGAACTTTCATCTATTTTAACAATTGGAATAGGAGGGGTTCCATTATTGCATAAAAGCACATAGTCCTACATATAAATATGTGAATTGGATGGGTTGGCACTTGTGGATGCATACAATATATGGTGTTGCATAAAAATGTGGGGTAGATGAGTTGGAACTTGTGAGCATATGCTTACCTACATGTAGATTTCTCTACTTATGTACCCATTATCCATTTGTGGACCTCATCTATAGTTATGGATATACTTTACTTGAAACTCACTCCTCTTACTCTAAGGAAGGACATTATAATTATTAACACACAAGAAGAAAAAATAGTGAGAATGTGACTTTTTGTAGGGTGATTCTTCATCAAAGTTGATATAGCTTTTCAAGAACGAAGTGAAGCTAGGGTTTCTAGAAATTAGAATGTGGTTCCCTATGTAGTGTTCAAATTATTTGTATTCCTCTTTTGAGATTTTTCTTGGAGACTTATGTAAGACATAGGATTTGTAGGATAAAAATTAGAGAAAACATGGAGCTTATGTGAGCAAGTGCTTGAGGAGTCTTGAAGATATGATACTATATATTTTAGGTGCACAGACATATGGTGTGTTTGTGTGATGTTTGCTATAGTGAGTCCTAGATCATTTTGGTTGAGCTCTTGTAACAAGAAGCACTACACGGAGAAGGAGCACCATCATTCCTTGGCTCGTGGGATGCAAGTGGAGAGCTTTTCAAGACTTGCAAGATGCAAGGCGTGCTTGTGTAATGCAAGTGGAGTTTGTGTGATAAATACTTGGTGAATTTACTTGTAGTTAGAGGGATCTAATTGCTAGATAGTTTGGTGGGATTCCTTGCTTGGCCTTTTTATTTCCAGTTAGGGTTTGTTGTTGATGGTGGATACCCTATCTAGGTTTAGCGAAGAAATTAGAAAGACCTCACTTTGGATGAGATGAAGGGAATTTTGTACCACCTGAGATGAGTTGAATTATTGTACTTTTTATGTAATATATGAAATGTACTATTGCTATCCTAAATTTTTAATTGGAGATCTGAATATCAAACTTTAGATTCTCATTGTTATGGGTAGTTTCATTGTTGTTTTAATGCATTGGTTTGTTGGAACATCCAAATTGAAATGCCATGTGTTTTAGCATGCCTAGATGAAGCTAAGAAACATAATTAAGGTTGTTACAAATTTCTTGTTATAAAAATTATTTTTAGATATGTCTGTTGGTTGAGATTGTGCCCTAATAGTTGTGATATTCATCTCTATTTCAAATACATTTATGATATCCATCTTCTTGACATTCCTAGTGAATGGCTGGAAAAAATTGAAGTAGTTGCTACTGTAATATATATTTGAGATCACACAATTAAAATGGCTAATTAGTTACTAATTTTGTAAACAACATAAGTATAATATGCATGAGAATCACAAATTGTAAACAACATAAGTATGTTGACCAGTTAATTTGTAAAATCTACAGACTAGCTGTAGGAATTGGACATACCACCTAGCCATAAACCATACTGCTCCATCTCTTGAGTTGGGGCCATGAATCCACTTTAGAAATGGATTCTAAAATGAAGTACATATCTAGTATTGACTAAAATAGGGCCAAGGTACCAAGCCTTCGCAACCTCCAACCAACATACTCATGTCCCACATCAACACTACACACCCAAATAGTGCACCCCCTTCTATGAACTCACAATATCTTAGGTTGTGCCACTACCTCCAGGGTGACGAACTCAATTGGTGAATGATTATTAGAGCACTAGAACCCTCAGAGTTCCTACTACCCTAAGGGGTCTCTAGGTACCCTCTAGTTCCTCACAAAGGGAAACTTATCTCTACTAATCCATGTCCAATTGAATAATGGAACCACCTTTTTATAAGAATGGTACCCCTTATTTTTATATTTTTAATGATATATTATAATGTTATAATATAAGAACGCTTTTCCCTGCCCTATGTTGTTGTTGTTGGTTGAAGCTATATATGGCATGACCAGCAGATTGATTAAGAAGTTTAAGTAGCAGAGGTCATTTAAGATCCCAATTTTTTCGCCAATTAAACCAATGGAAGCACCTCTAATAATAGAGTAAGTGCTCCTCTGTAGGCTGGTATAATTCTGCACCCTGTTCAAAATCTTATTTGAACTTTTCCAAATCTGAAATATCTCCCAAAATCTTCAAGGTGCCTGATCTTGATCCAATCCTAGTAGTTTCATATTTTGATCCCACGCTTGTTTACGGGGTGAACCATCATCAGCAGCAAAGGGAGCAAAGGCGAAGACATAGGCGATGGAGAAAGAAGCAGTGAAGGTGAAGGAAGAGATGGAGACAAAGGCAGAGCTCGTTCGAGAGGTTGATCAACTTCTTTATCCAAAAGCATAGGATGACCTAGTAGCAAATCCACCACCATCAGCTTGTCCAGTTCAAGTCATTGATACAGTTAAGTATAACAATCGAGAACTAATCCTGGTAGTTTAAGATTAACCCATTGGTCAAAAAAATCCCTTAATATCAAAGGGTGGGCTACAGATCACTATAATTTCATCAAGGATTATATGCAGTAGATCAGTTTGGACACTACATGTTGGTCTTTACAACTGGTACCTGAACTTTGTATGACAGTCTTTTCTATATATGAACATTTGGCCAGCACCATGATGTTGGTATTATAGGTCTATGACTCTGTTATGACCTGTAATTGGAGCCTTTTTTATTGTTGTTGCTTCTTTTTCAGGAGAAGTTCTTCTGAGCTCTTTTGTAAGGTCTTTCAAGCTACTGGATACTTCAGAATGAATATGCATGTACATAATGCTTTATTTTCCTATGAATAGAAATGAGATTTTTTTTATTTTTTTTTTTTCTTTTCTTCTGAGAAAACAAAAATGATACACCCCAAAAATGCCAAACCAAGCCCACTTTGTTGCAAGTAGTGGATTATACCCTTGACTAAGGATCAAAAACAGTAAGTTCAAAAGCTTTTAAAAGAATTGTCTGTAGCATTGATTGCAAGATGCCGAGGGTAAAATAAAAGTGTGACCACTTTCAACAAAGCTCTGAGGTAGTCCATTGTTGCTTAAAATACTTTATGATATTTATAAGAAAATTCTATAAATTTAATTTCTAGGAAAGAGGCATGGGCATTTCGTCAGACAATAGGCTGTTAGAATCAGGTCTCAAGATAATGGAAAGCATGTTCAAAGGTCCATATATGCTAGCCCAAAATTTATGGTAAATGGTAGCTAAAACTGGACCAATTTTGTCAAGGCATAGAGTCCTAAATTTATTCTCATTTTAGAGGTGAGGTTAGCTGCAACAATGGTGCCAAGTGATAAATAAATTTAATTATGAGGAGTGTTTCCTTTAACTATTAATGTAATCAAATACGTACATAGTGGACATTTGTACAAGAAAAGTCCACGGGACATACAACATTAAAGTTAATGCCTTGAAAAGCAACTTGGTATAAAAGGGAAACAACTATAGTTGCCCTGCAATAGAGCCATCTGAAATATGAGAGGAAACCAAAAATCAAAGAGCCCATCGCTAGGAATTCATAGAGTACTCGAGAAGAGTGGAGAAACGTAGCCATAGAAGAAGAGCTAAAAGACAGTCGAAGTCGTGACCATAGGTTTGAAATCCCACATGCATAAATTTTCATGAAACATCGTACTACCCACACATCATGCAAACATAATATATGAATGCATTGCATGAATTCTTATATCAGATTGTGATACAGAATTGTTGCCTATACCTAAGGGAAACCTATCTACAGCACTGAGGTGGGGGAACTTAAAAAATCAAGACATTAAATAGTAGATTTACCTTCTATAATTCATGCCTCTCTGCTCTTAAGTTGTTTATGAATCTGCCTTACTCTATTTCGTTGCTTCAAATGATTTCAATTCAAAGGAAAATCAGAAGAAAAAGAAGAAAAAAAGCACAGTCAAAGTCATGACCACAGTTTTGAAATATCGAACCATTAAACTGTAGGAAAACCCTAAAATATCCCAGTTATGATTTGTACAACTATAAATAAAGAGAAGAATAGATCTGGTGGATCCATTAAAAACAACGGGGTTTCACACACATAAATTTCCCTAAAAAATTGAACCACCCACGCATCATGTGAACATAATAATATGAATGTAGTGTGTGAATTCTTATATCAATCTATGATACAAAATTATTGTCTATACACTGGGAATGTCAAACTGGCCAACTAGGAGACATTATTGCCCTGAACAGTAAACTCTTGGACATCTTCCAAAATCAATATTCTTGTACTTTTCTAGCTGTAGAAGAAACATCAAATTGAATATCAGTGTTGAAAAATGATTTAGCATAAACTCCTAGACAACACAATATTCATTATGCTTCCAACACTACTGACCATGGCATTCATTCCCTTGCTTGTTAAAATATAATGGACATGAATCAATCCATGCAACATTTCTGCAGCCAACTCCAAGAATTCATTTTGTTCCTCTATTAAGATATCATCTGTACATGTATAATGTACTGTAAGCTTTTCCATAGATATATATATAGACAATGTAGATAAAAACACACATTGTGAGAACAACGTGTGAACTTTTGGACATGCAAAAACACTTGATATGCAAAATGCGCAAGTGATTGTGGAAAAATAGATATGCAAGTGAATGTGTGGAAGGTGCTAAAACATGCCTCCATTTGCCAAACTATACTTTCGTTGAAAAATTTTAACCCTACGTTGGCTGTTCAAAAACTATGTTTTTCAATACGATAAGGTACTATAGGTATTTATCCTAGCCTTACAAGAATTATGACTAATCAGTGAGCTCTGATGAATAACATCAACGTCGTAACTTAAATATATATCACTTAAACATAATGTGTGGAATAAAAAGAATAAAAAATGAAGTTACTGGACTATGTGGGCTCTCACATGAGAGCCAAGTGCCTCACTGCTCCATCCTTTGTCTCCATTACATAGCATGCAATCCCTAACCACGCCACTTAATGTTGCATCAAAGGAATTTAATGGGTGAGCATGATAGCTTTTAGTCTGTTGGATTACGAAGTACGTGCTAAATTAGGTAGGCTCCTCTCAGTAATAATGTTACACTCTAGATATCAATACAGGGAACTCGAACTCTAGCATAAGGTCGTGTAGGATGTGTTGAAATTTTTTCCAAACCTAGCAGCTGGAATTGCATGTGAATGTTATGAAACCAACTCACAAAGAGCTAGAAAAGATAGTTGAATGCCTTAGAATTCAGCCTCTTCAAGGGGACAACCTCCTTTACATTACACAAATGAATAATTCTTGGATGATTCAAATGAAAAAACCTCCTTTCTATATATAGGAGTCT
>APFE030766909.1:226386-271697 GCA_000404065.3 Pinus taeda | reverse complement strand
ATAAAACGTTCAATTTTTTCTTTCCTTTTCAGTTTCTTTTAATGACTGCGTTTTATGCTTTCCCTTTTTCAAGTTTCTTTTAATCACTGCGTTTTATCATTAACTTTTAAAATTTGAAATAATGTTTACGTTTTTCATTCCTTTCCTTTCGATTCACGGTTACGCTTTTTCAGTTTCTTTTAATGACTGGGCAGAATGTAATGATGACCAAAGAACACCAAATTTTTAAGAAATTAGAAATGGAATTGTGAGAGTCATACACGTTAGCTATCCTATCCTTTCATTAACGGATATATCGACCTATTCTCTGTTTCACGAAACCTATTCTTCCACACATGAGTGAAAATTTTAAAAATTTAATAACAAAAGCATTATATGGATATCTTCTGAAATTTTGTAATAGTGTATATAGGGTTTCTTTTAAAGAATATATTGACTTATCTAATTAAACGAATACTTTTTTTATTTAATTGAACAATTGTTCTTTCTGAAATCTTTAAAATTGGTTTACCTCATAGTCCTTAAAAAAAGCAAAAAACAGTTTGCATGATTTTTTTTTTTTTTTAATTTCAATTCATGATTCTTGTTTTCCTATTTATTTTAATTCCTACATCTTACTACCATGTCTATGTTAACCCTAATTTACTATTACTTTTTTCAAATTTAGAACAATAACCCAAATGGCTTAACACAATGCTGATGACAATTCTTTAAAACAATAAACAGTGACTCAACTGAAGGACAAAGACCAAATCAGTAATATGTTGGCCACTATTTATTATTGAATTGAAGAACTCACTTAGTGACTCTACTCATTGGGATTTGATCCCTTGACATATGGAGTTGAAATTGTTTTATGAAAGGTTGATAAAGTGGATCATAAAACAATACAGAGTGATTCCACTAAAGGACAAAGACCAATTCCCTAATATGTTGGCCATGATATATTATTGAATTGAAGAACTCACTTAGTGACTCCACTAATTGGGATTTGATCCCTTGACATATGGAGTTGAAATTGTTTTATGAAAGGCTAATAAATTGGATGATAGGGTAAGCATGATTATGCATTAGTACAAATGATTTTTGTTTTTTGTTTTTTGTTTTTATCATAGATTTCTCAACTAATTGGGACTTGATCCGTGGACATATGTGGTTGAAATTATTTTATGAAAGGTTTATCAAGTGGATGATAGGGTAAGCATGATTATGCATTAGTACAAATGATTTTTATTTTTTATTTTTTATCATAGACTTCTCAACTAAATGAGAATCACGGGAACAAGTAATTGTTACCTCATTAATAATTTAATGCAAGGGGATTCTATTTTCAAATATAACACATGTGGTGCTAAATAATAATCTTGGTGACGTAAATCTACTACCCATCTAAAAATAAGGCTATGAGGTATATGAATTGTTAGAATAGACAATTCAATGGGTATCTTTGTAAATGGATATTGTATAAGAAATCATTTAAATGAGATGATTTTAGTAAGTGCTATAAAAAAAACCATGCAATTTTCTTTCATATGGGCATGAATCAAGAAGAGGTAAAGGATTCTTGGAATTTAAATACTAGTCATTTTGAATTTTCATTTAATGAGGATAAGAAGGTTGTGAAGGAGCCCTTCAAACCTAAGTCTGTAATGAATATACTGTAGGATGTAATAATTTTTTGAACTAGTGATCCTAAATATTAATATGAAGGTGTATCCATGGAAGAAACACCCCAATATATGAAGAATGTCAAGTGAATAACAATCAAGGGAATATTATTCATGTCTATGAAAATAAATCCTCCATGTGCATAGTATGAGTATTGATGGAAGCCATCTAGAAATTTTTTCTCCAAATCCATGAAGAATACATTAGATATTTTTATAGCCTAGAGGAGTGTGTACACAATGAATATATAAAGATTTTAATGATATAGAAGTTGATGGTGAAGAAAATTAATATGAGGAAGGCTATGCCATTTATTTTTGTAGTGTTTTTATGTTATTTGATATTGTATATAATATAAAATATTATATTCATCGGGGTATTTAGGGAGTATAATATTACTATTAACTACTTTCAACAATGAGTAACCGTTTCCAATGTTATAGGTTTATTTATTATGCCTAGAAAGCTATTTACTTATTATAAAATCAAAAAGAAATTTTGTCCTTCTATCTTCAGAAGGTGCAGATCCAAAAGGGCTAAACTTACATGACTATCTAACTAATGATAATAGGTTTGCATCACTAGTAATCGATATTGATTTCTTAGTTAAATATGTTAATTTATAAATTGTGGAAATTCTCTATTATTGTCAACATTTTATTCTATATAACCATCTGAATAGGTCGAACCAATTGAATTATGCACAAAATATTTTTTCATAATGTTAGATCATAATATTTTGTATTGTATTCATATTTGTGGATAAATAAGATATATGATTCTTGATTCTATTTCTCTTTAGAACCAATATTAATATTAATGTTTGTCTTGTCAATGTGGATAAACTATCAACCCATCCAAGAAGCTCCAAAATTGATTACATTTGCATTTTGAATTCCCTTAATATAGTATTCATTATACAAGTTAGGTTAGAAATCTAGTTGTTATAGCAATAAGCTCCATTCAATTGCCAAATGAAAAGCAACCCTATATTTTAAAATAGTTATGTTTCTTTCACTCTTAGGTTATGAATAAACATGTAATAGAGCTAGAATATCTTACATTATTAATGGCTTAAGTTCTTGGTAAAACCAATAACTTATGGTTTTCGCATATGTATGATCTGAGTTTGAGTAAAAAATTGAATCCTACTTGCATGAATTGAAATTACAAGATTTTTCCCATTAGTGCACCAAGTTCAATTTTATGGTTCTCTCAACAATCCCACAAAGGAATTTTGTCCCCAAGACAAAACACCTGATATGGCACACTCATTAATGAGTATCATTTCGAATTCTTCTGATTCAAAAACATGCATGTAAATTGAAATGTTGGTTGAAACCTTGGCTTCATTAAGTATTGATGATCATTATAAGTATAAAGGCTTATGATCCTTGTTTGAATATTACTTGTGTTCTAGCTTAGAGCTACACCCTTATTATTAATATAAAAATATCATGTGACCTTACATGTGACAAGTATTACAATGAGAAAAGGTCGACATTTACAAAGTCATTAGTAATCTCATAGTTGAGTTAAAAGGAAGGGCACAATGAAAAATACATTGAATATAGAAATACACTTTAGCTCCAATGGTGAAAGCCTTATCCATTTATACTCTTAAAAAAGAAACTACCTTCTTTTACACTCTTAGCATCAAATGAATTAAATGATGGTGAAATCATTGTGCACTTGAGAAACATAGAGAGAGAAGAAAGAGTGCACATAAAAAGAAGGTATTCAATAAAAATCATATGGTGTAAGCCCTATCGCCTCCATTCACTTGTTTTAATAGTATTTATTCACGTTTTTGAAATATATTCTCCTTAATAAAAGTCTAAAATACCCCATCATAATCAGAGTTGTTGGATCAAGGATTGATCTAAATCACAAAGCTTTCTAATGGGAGATATTCTTTCTAGTTAGGTAGGTGGGATTACACGGTTTTAACTAATGACGTTAACATCAAGGAGTGCCTTAAAAGTACACCCAATAAACATCTATTCAAAATCCCTATGGGATGGGGGAGAAAATATAATCATAAAGGAAGGCATGTAATTGCATTTTGCAAATTCGATATGGTAATGTGATGTATGTGTCACAATCACAAAGCCTTATTTAGAAAAGGGACTAATATCCTCACATGATGTATATTGTTTCCAATCACTCTAGATCAATGTTGTATCATCTCCCTTATAACTCTCTCATGTCATGGAAAATTCTGAGAATTAATTACATGAAACTTATCAACCACAATTAAGAAATTGTTAAGGAACTTTGCAAGTGCACTCAACCACTTGTGAAGGAAACATGTCAACAATATGAAATCCACACTATCAACAGCTTTAACACCATGGTCCTCTCCACAAAATATATTATTATTTAGTGTCAATTGTGTGGTTTTTTATTTAACACCTTCATGGCAACATGACATGAAAAGCATGGCCAATAGAATTTTGACTCTTAGCTTCAATTGGTGGGTAGTTAAAGAAAGGAATGAGGATGTGGGAATATAATAAAGGGTATTCATAGTTGTTAGCCCTTCATTTTATGAATTATTTTTCTTTTCCTATTGAAACTTTTGATATAATTTTCTGGAAAATTTGACTCTCATATAGAAAAGATATATTTTTTATGGGTTCTTAAGGTTAGTTTTATATTTATTTTTTGTGTGCACGTGATTTTCTTATTTTATTAAATTGGAGGATTTGAATTGCATAGGGTGGTTTAGATCCAAAAATTAATGTAGGATTTAAGGATAACACCGATCAATCAAAGATGATATTAGGATTTCAATTAGATTTTCCCTTCAATCATACATCGGAGGATAGGTTGATAGACTAGAGAACTTATACATTTTTCAATGTTATTATTTATCTAGTACTACCAACACCTCATGTTGAAGTAGGATAAATCCCATTGCCCTATCGTGATGACATGTTTTCAATAAGAGAATAAGATAACTTTTTTGAATTTTTTAGTTTTTCTTATCTAAACCAGGGTTCCAATAGCATCCTTGATTAGGTCCCACTCAACAAGAGATCTGAGAACACATATATGCATCTCTTTATTATATTTCAATTCTATTTCATTGTTGATTATATACTTTTATGATACAACTATTAATTCCTATAGTACACTACGATAACTAGTTAATTCATGTTATTTCAAAAAATTATACATTTTTCTTCATGTCTTTGAATAAATTTTATGTTATTTATACTTCCTTCATTTAATTGCTACAATTTAGTTTATAATACTTAGTACTTGAAGCATGTTTGATAAGAAATATAATATTTCTAAAAGCTATAAGGATTGGATATCTAATAGCATCATTTAGTAACCTAGTCCCAACAATGCATTAACCTATTTCTTTGGGAAATTTTAGGGGATAATATTTGCAGGTTGGCTAATTTTTCATGCTTTTCTTGAAAACAAAATTGGCCAATTTCTATTTTTTTAGAAATGATTCGCCCAAATTTTAGAGTATAAAATTATTTTACCAAAAAAAGTGGCTAAAATTATATATGCAATAATATAAATTATAATTAGAAATCAAAACAACTTTATAAAAATTTTCTCAAACATCTTACAATTTACATATTAGGTACTAATAACATTCGCCAAGATTTCTAAAATTTAAGATAAAGTTTCATCCCTAAAATTCTCCCTACCTATTTCTTTATTCCCTCACAAATGAATTAATATATTTATCCACACTTGCACATTGTGAAGGGAGTTACAATGAATATCATAAGATTTATGGTATGAAGCATAGGGAAATGACTTGTTAAACTCCAACATTCCACCTATGCAACTAGTTAGAATTCTATTTAATTTCAAATTAATATCTTTCTAGTTGCATGCATATTGAATCACACCTCATAAGTTTCCACAAAACATAGCGTTGACATTTAAAGTGTAACGAAGATATTACAATATTCATTTTGCATTATTATTAATTTTAAACTTACTATTAAAAAACAAAATATATTTCATAACTAGTTTCATGATCAACCTAGAGGAACACTCTGGTAATATCTTTTACTCAAAAATCTAAATCTAGGGAACTAGACATCACTCACATTTACCTAAGTGTGTGGTTTAGTAAATATAGATGAGATTCACAAAGAGATTAATAACATGTAACATATTCTTAAATATTCTATAATCAATGTTTTCTTAACCTTATCTGAATACTCTCATAGTAGTTTTGTCTCCTTGGAGGTCTAAAACAAGGTATAAAGGAAGAAAAATAATGAAATATGATTAGAAACACCTAATTCTAAGATAAATATATCAAATAATGAAGTGATAATATTAAACAAATCACCCTTATCTTGATATTTTGTTGTCTTGTCTTTAATCATCTTGTTCACACAATTCGATATGCAATATAAAAAGTTGTGTTACTGAAGTACTCGATGCATAAGATCAATGGAATTTAATATATAGGAACTCTTTGGATGAAAAAAACTGTTATAAGTGTTTCACGTTTTTCTCTCCTTCTGAGGGTTTCCTCCCTTAGTGATCAAAATCTCCTTAGTGGATTCAATGCTTTCTCCATTTATGTGATCAATATCCCTTGATTTCTACTTGTTCTTCTTGCTATCATCATGCATTATAGGTACATGGGTATTGAGTATATTGATACCCCCCATGTTAATAATCTTATATTGCTAGTGAATTACTGAATCTACGAGGTCGTCTATATAATGCATCTTCTAGGTTTTTCCCATATAAATTCTAGTAGTGTGGAAAGAACAGACAAACCTCGAATACATAGGTTTTGAATTTGAAATACTGATAGGATATGTTTCTTCTATTTTCTATCAATGCCACATACCTTAAACTATTCAATTATAATATTAGATCTAGAGAAGAAGTATTGTATGTTTTTGAAGTTTCATGGGCTCAAATATGTGAACTCATTTCCGAATTGATGTCCTCTTAACCCATCCATATTTCCAAATAACCCATATAACCTAGTTCATGTGTCATTTGGAGTTGTAAAAGAATCAATATGGAAGAGAAAAACTATATAAATGTACAACCATGATGTCACATAATCCATATCCATTTTGTTAAAGTACCTTTCCTTCACTAGAGATAAATTGATATTTTCCTTACTATGCATAATGACTATAATTTTCCTTCATATTAGAAGAATTATGTAAGGCTTCCCCTCAAATAGTTAAATGGAGTATGAATAACAATGATAATTAGTTGATACATTCTGTTTGGGTTGTTCAATTCTATATGACATATAATAATATGAGTATATTTTTCACAAAATCCTTAAATTCTTTGATACCTTCTTGTATTTTAGGAATCAAAAGATCTAGTTGTGTGAAAAAAAATACATTAACAATTGCATGAAAAAGAGTGAATAGGGAATAAAATAACACTCAAATAGACTAAGAGACTGAAAGACCAATTTGAATTTCTTGCCAATGGACTAAACCATTTCTTGATTAGATTACAGTGAAATAGAAAAATCATAGAGAAAAGTAATGTGCACTAGGTATGGTTCTTTGTGCATGCACAACTAATAGAAAAGTAACTCTTAGATCCAATTAACTAGCCCAAAAATGGAGTTTTATCATCTAAAATAGAGTTAGGGCAATAATAAGGTTGGATAAGGATAGGGTAAGCCATAAATAAGTGATAATTATAGTAAGAACACACACATGAAACTCTTAACTAAAGAACTTATGAAATACTCCAAGAATGGAACTAAAAGTCAAAGGATAAGTATTCTTATGATAAAACGATAAGAGTATAAAGTTCTGGCTCACGAATGTCCCTAGAAGTAGGAAGGAATTATGCACTTGTGAATAACTAGGTTATGGATTGGGAAGTGTGGAGTAATGGATAAGATATCTTTATGTCACTACCTAGTCAATGCCTAATCACTACCACATGTCATCATACATGAAAATTCATACTAAAAATAGGCATACTATAAGTTGTAACTTCTAAAAATAGTAGGAGGTAATGCACATGTACACCAACAAGTGAAGAAAACCTTCATAAAGAAATGCATGGATCATTCCAATTCTAGAGAAACTAGAGATTAGTTTTCTAGAATGATCCAAAGAGAGAGTGAATCCATAGAATTTTATGAAGAAATATCTCAACTTAGTTAGAAGAGGACATATATTTGCATGATAGATGAGGAATACCCAAAAATTGTGCCTCTTAGAGGTGTGAGTGAAGAGTTAATTAAGGCTTTGAACTTCCTTTCCATTGGAGAAATTTTCTAGTTAGATTATGATAACATAAACAAAGTGTTCAAAAATACTCTTTGTCTATAAGTTTAAAGAACAAGGGTAATAGAAATTATTCTGCACAATATTCGAAATCTATCACTACAAATCTCGCAAAAAAAGAAATATAAAGGTTGTTAGAATAATTGAAAAAAATATTTTGCATTTATTTGATATGTAGATGAACACCATGAAGATAAAGATGAATTA
Organism: Pinus taeda; assembly: GCA_000404065.3. Taxonomy (NCBI): domain Eukaryota; kingdom Viridiplantae; phylum Streptophyta; class Pinopsida; order Pinales; family Pinaceae; genus Pinus; species Pinus taeda. The sequence goes on along the minus strand of APFE030766909.1, from coordinate 263,550 downwards.
AGAGGATGTTATTATAGTCTTGTTTATTTTCTTCATCAAATGAAGAAAGAAACATGCCAATAAGCAGGGAAAATTTTAAGGATGGAAATTTGTCTTAAAGTTTATAAACCTCAATTAATCTTACTAGTCTCCAATATAAAAACTATAAAATATTTGGGCATATATTTGTAAAAACATTAAAATTTATTATATTTTTATGTATACTCGGTATATGATTTTGTTGATATTTAATGTAAAATAGTTTTATATTATAAAATTGGGCGAATTATTTTATGGAATTTGGTTAATATTTTGTTTGGAAAAACTGTGGAAAATTATCCCACCTATGGATATTAGCCCCTACAATTTTCCATGCAAGTAAGGAATGAACAAATATCATACTAGATTTCTATGGAATTTGTGAATAGAATAATCTAATGAGAAAATTACCTTCATTATGTAGGCTAAAGGAATCATACCAAGGCACATAACATAGCATTAAGTGGCTATGATTCATTAATAAAAGGTGTAAAGGACCAACCGTACATTCCTAACAAGATAATTGAAAAATATAAAATGAGGTAGTTAGGCCTCTTAGTAAGATCTCCATTATTGTGAAAGGCTAGAGAAAGAGAAGACATACAAAAAGTAAAAGAATTATATTTTAGGAGAATTGAAAATTATGTTTGAATACATCGCCCCTTTAATCCATTAAATATTCACTATTATACAATAAATAAATTAGGGAAATATACATTAAGAAACCTAAGAGAGAAAAAATACCCCCTGTAGTTAATGTTATGGGGAAGCTTGATAACCTAGTTTTACGAAAAGTATTCACCCCCATGCATTTTGATGTAGGGAATCACATATGTGTACATTCGAAATTTTTTGATATAGACTAGTTTAGCAGACTCGTGAGCTACAATTACTGTAATTAACAAGGATACCTAGGTAATATTTAACTTAAGGGAATAGTTACAACATATAAATACTATCCTTCAACTCGAAAATAGATAAATTGTTACTCTAGAAGGAATTTTATAGGACATCATTATACCAATTAATTCTTGGGAGCAACCAAGACACTTCATTATTTTAAAAACTGAATGTAGACTCAATGGGTATCCACTTATCCTAGATAAACACTGGATGGTAACAACCAATGCATTGATAAACTATAGTTCAACATATATGACCTACTAATCCCCATATAATGCCCATGTTAACCATAAAGCCCCCCATTAATTAAGATATATTGGGTAATTACATTTCTATTTCTATATTATTATGTAGGCTAGTACCTTTAATGGTCCCATTTTATTGTAATTATATCCATTGTCTCCTATATACGTACGAAGGAGACCTAGCAATAGTATCATCAAATATTGTCTTATACATTGTATTCATTGTAAAAGGAGGTTACCCCTTGAATTTTTTGGGTGTACGTTATATTATTTCCATCACTAGGAACATAGGCGGGGGCCCCATGTTTGTTGCACCAAGTGTAGCAAAGACGTTATAGGGGTGTGGAAGTCCCCTTCTGTCCGGGAGTTTATAGGGGGGCGGTAGTCCCCAACATGGGGTTTAGCGTAGGAGATGAGATATTTTTTTTGCTAGGTCTATGTGGAACCAAGGATGGGGGAAGGACCCAAGGATTGTGGGAGTACCTACCCATGGTTTTGTGCTTGGGTCTTGCACATGGTTTTACACATGATGGTTTTCTACCCAATGTATTTTGTAGATTCAGTGAAGGGAACTATGCTTATGTTATAATCCAAGGTTAATATATTGGGGTTTATTAATTCTTTGACATGTATATATATATATATATTATATTGTAGGTATTGAAAGGAACATAATGAAAATGGTTAATTTGGAAAATCTATGAGTATTTATTTTATGTTCTCTTCATTGTATATTTTCTATTTTAAGAATTCATTTGCATGTATTTGTTGTACACGGTTAAAATCTACATTTGGTATGAGATTTGTTCCAGATTCAAGGGAATGCCTTTGTTGTTGAAGTGCTTTTATAGGGATTGTGGTAGACCTTGTTCAGTTGGAGATCTGCGAGATCGATTCTTGCAGTGAAAGAAGATGGAAAGTTGTGAAAAGATAGAGAAAGAGAAATTTATTGGTTAGAGTTTGGAGTTGTGCAAGCTCAAGATGGAGGATATTTTGGTGGATAACAATCAGTGTATCATGGTAGATGTGAGTACCAAACGAATGAAAATGTTTGCAGAATACTGGCTGATGTTGGATTAGAAGGAAAAGACCACAATACGGTTGTGTATATGAAATTTAGTATTGTTGAATGTGTCATGGAAAGCTACAGTGAAGGATTTGTGGGTCAAGTTGGGGACTTTCTACCAATATAAGTGCGTGGTGAACAAATTGTTCCTACGGAAAAATATATATAGCCTCAGAATGAAGCAAGGAGACTCGGTGACAAAGCATGTAAACACATTTAATAATGTGGTAAGAAATTTGTTATCAATTGATATAAAAAATTTAGCCAATGATAACTGCATAAGTTTTTTGTGTTCTCTACAAGATTTGTGGGATAGTTTGGTTATTGCAATAGGTAGAAATACAACTACCTTGAATTTTGATGAAATAGTCTCATCCTTGTTGACAGAGGAGATGAGATGATAAAATATGGAGAGCCAGAATGGATATGCATTATTTGTATGAAGACAATCCTTGAGCAGAAACAAAAATAATTCCTCCAGTCGGATATCTAAATCTAGAGGGAGATCTAAATCTCCACGAAAACCTGTAAATATATGTTAGAAATATGGAAAGGAAGGGAACTACAAAAAAATATTGTGTATCTAAAGCTCGTGAGAAATGAAAGCAATCAAAAATTTAGAGAGAAACAGTGAAAATTGGAGAATACTGTCAAACGCGCCCTTCCTTTGTGAAGCGTGTCCTCTTAGCGTCAAACACGCCCTCGAACATTAGAGCTACTTTTGGGTCCCTTCTCGGTGTCAAACTTTTCTCCAAGATAGCTCGTTGGAAATCCCTTCGAGTATACTTTCTAGATATGCCTTCAGGTTTAAATTTGAAGGTCATTTTCCCTATCAAAATTCCAATCTCCCAAGACTGGTAAAGGCACAATTACGAGGCCAAAAAGAGAGGAAGAAATGTTATTTTTTAGTGGCTTTTGAGCCTTTTGGTTGACTAGTTTTCCTCCAAATGCTTAGAAAATGCACAAGATGCATGTCTTCATCACTTTGAATCCAATTATGTTGGCCTTGTTCTCATCGTATTCCCAAAAAAAGACCAGAACACCATAGGTGTGGCACATTTGATAGGCAACTCGTTAAACATGTTGTCCTTGTGTCAAACGCTCCGTCCATCTTGCATTGTGATTTTGACTGGCTTCTTTGTGTTAAAATTGAGCCCATAATAGCTCATTGGAACTATTTTCCTATCTATCTTCCAAGCCTACCTTCATTTTACAAGATGGACTTGATTAGACTCTTTGAAACTTGATTCTCACAAGGCTGGTTAGAAAGCACAGAATGATGGTGCAAAAATGAAGTGTGATCTTGCAAGAAATTATGGAGGTGTTCCTCAACTCCAAATGGAGCTCGTTATTGCTCATTGGAAATATATTTCTTCCTTGTTATCATTTGACTCATAAATTAAGTCATTTGGATGCTCCATATAGGATAACAATTGATTTTCCCAAGGTTGCTCCAGAAGTGCAACAACCTTCTTGTAGAAACTGTATTTTTGACATTTTTCCAAAACCATGACACTTGTGTAAGAAAAGAAGGAGGTTTTTCATTATTTTCTTATGATAGACAAAAACCTCTCCAACTTTTGTAAAATTCATCTCTGTTTGTTTGGAAACATACTTTGAAACAAAATTGGCCCTATGTGTGGTAAATGATTTGTCCCTTGGAATTACTTCTTGAAAAAGGACATAGAAATGATGTTTATGAGTTGGAATGACCTCATACTTGTTGAAACAACCTACCTTAGGCCTCCTCTACTCAAATGTATCAGATTCTACAGCCAACCCCAGCTTTATGGGAGAGAAAATTAGGGTTTAGTGCTTGTGGAAAATGATGATTTGGACAACCTTGGGAAAAGAAAAATCCCTTTGACATTTACTTAACCCTTTGAAAATTTACCCTTTCACTTGACTATTTCCTTTGACAAATTGATATTTTGATGGTCTTTGAGAACTCTTTGAATTTGACTTTTCTTTAATGAAGTTGGCATATAGAGATTGAGTTGGCAACGTAGGAACATTACTTATTACATATAGTGAACATAAAATTACATGATGAAATAAGCATTTCTCTTTACAAATCATCCTCACATGGTTAAGAGACATTATTTGATCCTTGGAAACCATAAAATACCTAATGAGACCTTGAAGTATTGAATTTCAAGATGACATGACTAATGTGATGGCATGATGTCATTAGCTTTATGGATAATATATACTGAGCAAGGTTAAAATGAGCCAGTAAGGGGTAAATTTCTAAAAGGATTAAAGGAAATCCTAATTCAACCTTCTGTGACCAAAATTTTGCATGACAACCTAGTGGAATGATAAAAATTTCACAATGGGACCCTAATATGATATGAAAAGATGATTTTTTTATCACTAATTGTAGTATGGAAATATTGACACTAACATCATGAAGAACACCTCAGGATTTTTTTTAATAGACATTGTGGTAAACTGTAATACACTCCTTTAATGGTCGATCAACCATTTTTTATTAGATACATGAGGGAGGTAATATTTAGACGATAATATCTCGGTTCCTTTAAACGGACAGTTAAAAGTTATTTTGTTCACATCTTCTTCTTCTATCATTTTTATTTGTAGTGAACGTTTTTGCGTACCTCCATGTTTGGATTTGATTTTGTATGACTTGAATGGTTTTGACATGTAATTTCCCTTTAAAAACCTACATTTTGTGGTTTATTGATGAAGCATTCTCCCATTTAGTAGAAATAAAAAAATATTTTCTCTTTGTGATTTTCCAATAAGTTGTTGAGATGCTATGATTTTATAAAACATATGAATGTCAAAGTGAAAAAGGGTCATTGTAGAATCCCTCATTCTATAGTAGCCCTATCTTATTTCTATTTGTATATTATAATGCCTTAATAACACTTTATTTCATATGCTTGATTGAATTAGATATAATCCCTACTATCTACATTTTCTATAAGGTGATGAAAAGTTATTACCTAATGAATTATAAACTGTGATAATTTAGGCTTGACTTTTTTTACATTTGGTTTATTTTCTATATTTTAATATTTTTTATATCAATAAATTATCATATAAGACTTGGTTTAAATATATTACTGACTAGACGACTCATTCATGATTATTGTGAGTTTATATTCATGTGTATGGTCATGTTCCTTTTGAAAGTTTCATATTTTCAATCATGAGAAATGATGGTTCTCATGCAAAGGGTTATTGCTTTGGGATTTGTATCAGGTTTCATGGGTGATTTGGCATTCTTGTCAGAGATGCTAATCCTGATTTGCACTAATTTTCTCAAATCCATCGCTCACGAACACTGATATATGACAACCATTAATGTCTCTATACCATACCTCCTGACTGTCAATGTTTGACTTACCCCTTGGGGTTTATAGGTTACCAACACCTCGTTGTTTTATTGTTGTTGTTCATATTTTTTACATTTCTATGTAAGTTAAGGTTTGGTGACCATCTCATTGTGCATTTTACCTCTACGTTTCACACTAATTCCTAGTTGAAACCCTCTGGGATTCTAACCATGGAACCCCTTATCATGTTTAAATCCATTGGAGCTCACATAATAGAGGCACATGATGAGTATGTAGGCTTGTTCCACCAAGTTAGCTAGTGGGGTTTACTTTAGTTGTTTCAGGGTTATAGTAAAGGAGCTGTCAAGGATTTTTCCTCTTCCTTTAATACAAAGAAAGATTGAGTGGGTTATCTAGAGATGGTTGTAGATATTGATTTCATTGTAGGAACTACTCATATCCCCTTTGAGAGAGATAAATGGTCTAAAAATTGTGTAATGTGTGACATTCCCTCAAAGAAACTTATCATCAGTAAAGATTGTGGATATCATGTGAAAGGTATGCCAATTTCCTCTTTGAAATCTAAATCTCGTAATTTAGTTCTTTTGTTGCATTAGTATGCTACTTGTGAACGGTGACATAGTTTGGTTTTTATTTATCATAAAAGGTTGTTAATGGCATTTCTCGTCCATAAACTTAATTTTCATTTTATCTGTATAAAATCATAACTAAAATGTCTTGCACATACGAGTCACATTGCAAGAACTTCGAAACATCACTCGTTCATCATAGTTTCATCTATATTCTAGTTAGACACCATTCAACATAGATGGGGGATGAATAGGATCATTTCCTAGATTGTAATGGTTTCAAAAAACTAAAATTACTCAATTATTCCAATTCCTCATGTATTTTTCCACATACCCCTTCATTAGAGAGTCTTGTTCAGTCATCATATCATCGTTCGTTATAGAATGATCATGTAGAATCATTTCATGAATAAATACTTGTGTTTTGAATGAAAATAACATTGAAACCCTGAAACCTACTCGTGTTCTCTTAAATAGAAGCATGACCAAGGGTACCACTGTCTGTGATATGGAATTAAAATTGGAATTTAAGGATAAAAGAGAAGTAAAACCCTCTAGCGAAAGTCTTTGACCCAAAATTGCACCTAAAGAACCTGTACATGTAAAATAAATGAATCAATATGAACAAAACCCTCAATCTAAAGTTAATATTAAACAAATTAAGAGGAAAATTTTCCCGAGCAAGGCGAAACAGACAATAGAATACTCTTAGAAATGATGAGTTTGTCCATATCGAGGCTCATCCTAAAAGCTTCCCAAAATGAAATAGGCCATAGGTCGTAGATAATTTGGGATTTTTGCGTTGATTTCACTTGTTGTAATGACAGTCCTAGAAGAAACATCCATTTGAATGAGGCTAAATTAAGAACATGTATTGGTACCAACAATAATTTCTCATTGTCTCATGTCTTGAAAAGTGTTTTCGTTAGCTTCTCCATGAGGATAATGAACTCAGAACTTCAGTTCAAGCTAAGTAAAGACACAAGGAAGATAAATCTTCTAGTACTAAAAATAAATCTCAGTCTAAAGATGCACATATTATTATTAGCTCATCGATGGTGAAAGTAGTTATATCTTCTAATGTATATGGATCTAATCTTGATAAGTAATGACTTTATTGTTATCTATGATTGGGAATTTTGAAGTTTTCAAGGGATGTATCTATTTTGATTTATTTTACTAAATTTAGGAAAGGGAAAATACATAATCCATCATTTTGTAGCAACCCTATCTTCTTGTCCATATAAATGCCTAATATATGTCTTGTTGGTTGTACCAAGTCCTCCATATTCACGAGATGATAACCTTAGATTCCACAATGGAGTATAACTAAGGTATAAGGGAAAATAAATTTCTCACACTTTTAATTTAATTATTCATAATTATTAGGTGAATGGTAGAGATTTAACCTCCATGGAATATGCTAGAATAGTCATAGTAGTGTTCACATGTCAAAGGTTAAGATTTACCTCCAAGTTAATTATGTTGTCTTAAATAATTGATGTCAAATTGTTTAATTAAAGAGAACATCATATCAACATATGTCATATTGAACATGTGATATTTATAAGCCATGGTATTGGCCCATAGTATTTTAAGAAGAGCTATTTACTTCAGTTAAGAATTTCCATGGTAATGTGGGGATAAAAATTTATAATTTAGTTAAATTTTATGATTATTTTTTATTTGGGTGATGTGATATTTATAATGGGGTAAGTGTTTTTATACTTAAAAATTGGTAAAAGTTCTTATTATGTGGCTTGTAGTCTTGTTGATTTGTTTCTTGTTATATGGTACTAATGTGAAATACAACATCAACCCATTGGTAATGACAATGTAACCTTTGATATTTTTTGTAGACATAACTTTATGTATAAATACAAATTTTTTCTCAAAATGACAATGAATCTAATCTATAGTGGACATGCCTAGCATGCAAATATATTTGTATATATCAAATACATAATCTATGGTATAGTGAAAAGTAATAATATTTTAAACCATATAGTGCTCTAGAATAAATTATAGTTGTTTGGGGAATAGTTTCCTCTAAGGAATACATTCTTTTAACTATGAATTTTCTTTCTCGTCTTCTAGGATAAACTTTTAGTTGTTCAATATTGTATAAAAGATAAAAAAATATTAAGAAAATATATCTAAAATTAGAAAAAATACCAGGTGAAACAAGAAGAAAAAAACAATCAAAAATATTTTTACACTTCAAAACATATTTTTTTAACTATGAATTTTCTTTCTCGTCTTCTAGGATAAACTTTTAGTTGTTCAATATTGTATAAAAGAAAAAAAAATATTAAGAAAATATATCTAAAATTAGAAAAAAAAAACCAGGCTAAGCAAGAAGAAAAAAACAATCAAAAATATTTTTACACTTCAAACCATACAAAGAAATGTCTGCATGTTATTTTGAGATGAAAAATCTATAGTAAAAATATTTAAACACACAAATCCAATAACCAAAATAAGATAAATTATCTCAGTCCATATATGACTAAAAAAAAGAGGTAAAAACATGAGTAATTCAATATAAAATGTATTTTCAAATATTGAAAACCTATAGCATTAGAGTAGCTTTCAAATATTTAAAATGTATTTAAATTATCAATATTAAAAAAAACAAATAACACATTTTTAATAGAAATTTACATGCTAGCACAATTATATAAGTTAAATGACTAGTAAATGTTAATAATTATCATTCCATAACAAACATCAAAACATATACTTCATAATACATCTCATGTTGCTAAAATTTTAAAAAATATGAAATTAAATTTATTATTATTATTATATAAGTTAAACATATATTCATTTTAGAAAGCATGGAATAAGATTTTTATCGATGAATATTTATATCCACTTTATTACTGACTTTCATAATCTATAAATAGGTTATGTTACAATAACATGGGCTAGAGCCATCGCTTCTCAATATCACATGCCAAAAAAACCATTACCCATGTTGGGTGCATGAATTGCGCTTGACAAACACATCAACACTTAATTGTCAACTCGGGGGTTTCGTAAATTTAGAGACAAAGCACAGGAAATGCTAGAAATGGTATGAACGTTTCCTATCTCTAATCCTACTCCTTAAAGGAAATGCTTTGTAGAATCAGATTTGAGAAGATAATTGACACCAAAGCAACTCTAGTGCTGGAACGTAAAAGAAAATTTGGATGTAAATAAAGTAAATAAATTCCACACAACATAAACAATCTTAAATGCTATAATTAAATGCTATGTTCATCTTTAGATGGATGACTAAGAGTCTCAGAAGTGGACCCTTGCAGAATTCTATCTTCCTTATGATCTTCCTTCCACACAAGCAACCTATACTTGCACTGTTACAATCTACTTGTACTAGTGCAAGTACAACATCTGTGTGCAAAAGTATATATGACCTTCCTTATTGAAAAATTATGTCTTAGTGGAGATGCTCTAAGCATAAGGGCTTAGATCACTTTGTTTCTGTGAAAAGAGACCAGCTCTTGCACCGAAGGAGAGCTTCCTTCACCTAGTTTCCAAATTACTTTCTAAAACACCAAAATATGTGTCGGAAAAGAATTGCAACTGTAAATGAAATTCTGAAGTAAATTATCTATGAAAAGGGAAATGCTTCAATTCATTAAACCTTGCAAAGGAAATAAACTTCATGAAATAAAAGCACTTCAAAAGAATCAAACAGTAGTCTAAGTTTTTTTCATGCATTATCTAACTTTAATAATCCATTCAAATATGTTTATGCTCTTTGCAAGTATAATAATATGCATAAAAGTGATTCACTATTCACTGCAAAAGAATGATTAAACTAAGGTGTAGGCAACACCATGCATTGGTGCATGAAAGGGTTCTCTGCACGATCCGATCAAAAATGAGTTAAAACAAATATTGAGAATAGCTACAAAAGATATTTTAAATCAGAACTTGAAAGATAAAAATTAAAATTATAACATCACACAACTACAAACGAAATATCCACACATTCTTTCTCAATAATGAATGTGAGAGGGGTAAACGAGCTTGGTTGGTTGGGCCCTAGCCAACCAGCTCATTCCACCTCTAAGGAATGAAAAAGATCAACACTTCAAAAGATACATCAAAGCTAAACTAGACATTGTGTATGCAAATCATGGCAATTCTCTTGTATTACTTGATTCAGGAAATGTACATGACAAAGGATTCCAGCCCCAAAGCTGAGGAGATAACTCGATTACATAAACAAAATTACAATCAATGGTTCTCTAATAGCATCCTCCTACTTATATCTATATTATATATATCATGTTGGCTCTAGTGGTTTTCACTAATTACAGACATTTCTTGTTCAGGACTTTTGGCCAAATAGACTTAGAAACTGAAATTACAAACTTGGCCACCAGTTATAATACACATGAATCTCACTTAGTCGTAGCCTAACTTTGGAAAACATTCCCTCATTGCGTGCCACCTGTTATCCTACTTTAGTTCATCAAAAATTAAACTCAGAGTCAGGGATCAAGAGCCATCGGAAATCTCGGACAATCTTCTTGGCAGTGCAGGAATCTACCCGCATTAGTCATACTCATTCATAATTGATATTGAATTCCATGATTACTCTAGGAAATTAATATGATTTACAAGAGATACGTAAATAGGCATGAAATCTATTAGAGTCCTATAGTGATAGGATTCACAATTTTGAATTGGCTGAGGTTAACTCTTGTGATATTGTACATACCTTTCATTTTTTTAATTTTTTCTGTATTAAAATTAAAAACTGTAAAAAGGGTATGTCCTAAAAAGATATCAACATAAAATAAAAATAAGAAAAGATTAAAAAATACAAAAAAATATGACAAGATATGAACCCAAAAAAAAGATCACGAAAGTGTGCAAGTCCAAGTGCCACTACTTTTTACTTTATTGTCTTAAATAATGGTTGTGTGCAGATTGTTTATAGTTAAAGAACAAAATCTGACCAACCACTTTAATCTTGGCAGATCATTAGATAGGTAGAGAAATAAAAGGAGCTCATTAGTTTAATGTGAGCCCTTGGAAGATATAAGGTTAGAAGTATATAATTTGTTTCATAAAAGAGAAGGAAAGAAAAGTGCTTGCTAGCTTAATTGCAACCAACAAACTAAAAAAAAATGCTAGGGTAAGTAAATAAAGGTTGTAGAAATACAAGTTATTTGGAGCATAAGCACTACTATTATGCTTAACTATTTGTTTCAATTGTGTAGGAGTAATTATCAATGAAAAAGCATGATCATAATTTGATTGGTCTAAATCCCCCGTCATTTCATTTGACCCCCATTGTATACTCACTAATTCCCCTTTCACCTCTTCATGGCTTATGAAAACCCCTTTCCCCTCATTTTTATTCCTACTCCTTAGTTTCACACATTTCCTTAGTCAATTACTCCTAAACTCCATTCTCCTGAGTGTGTAAACCCATTTCCCCCTTTCAAAATCATGTTTTCCCTTTAATAATTACCCAAAAACCCCTCTAAACCCTTTAACCTAACATTAAAAACCCCCCGCTTCACTAACTCCGTTGCTTAATCATTTTCCCGAGTAAACCCAAATTTAACCCACCATCCTAGTGAGGTAAACTAGCACGACCAACTGTCAACCATCATAGCCTTCCAACACCACAACTACACACCATCCTAGCTCCCAAAGCCCTCTACAAACCCCAATTGAAAACTAATTACAACCCCAATTGTAAATTCCAGGTATTTAAGAAAAAACCAAAATCTGTTTGATGAAATAATATTAAATTCTTAAAATAATTGAAAAAAAATAATTAATTTTAAATTGAGATTTTACCATCGCCAAAGTTCTGGAACCCCAACCTGCAATCTTCTAGTACCCTACCCTGGTTTCAACTACTCAATTTTCACTCTCGAAACCATATAAAGCCTAATTTTCCACATTTTATCATGGAAATGGCTATCCCAACCTCTTTGGATGTCAGAACAGTGACAACCACTAACTTATACATTGACCACCTGGCCCTAGCAGACAGAGGTTTTCAAATCAAAGGTACAGTCACCCGAGACAACCTTTTGAGAATCCATTGCTAGGCCAAGGATAGACTCTTGAACAAAGCCGCTTATATCCACCTTTGGGACTCAAATCTACCTAATTATACATTCCTAAAATCCCATCCATTCATAGACATTGTACATTTATGCCATGCATGTTACATACCTAGCTAGAGGGCTATAATTGCCCAAAACCAACACTTCTTGTTTTCAATTACTACTAAGTCTATCAACGAGATGCTTCAAATCCAACCTAACCACACTTTTACTCCTTTGTCCATTGCACACTTGTTGGACCTGTACACCACATCAGACCCAGCTAAGATCAAGAAATTTTTTCAGAATTTCATCATTGAGGAGCGCCATACTCGTAAGGAAATTCCACCCTATGTTTTTACTATCTTTTGAGAGACTCACACGAGAATAATCTCCATGATCTCATGCATGAGAGGATTCACATCACACAATTTTGTGGATGAAATAATCATGTCCTTCTTGTCCATTTTCACTCCAGGCTAGCCTCCTACCATTATGTGTGATTATGGCTAGTTCATTGCAGATAGAATGCATGAAAAATTCAATAGATTTCACAAAGAAATATTCTTCAAATACTCTTCAGTAATATTTCATATGTCCCTGTATTACCAAACACACAAGTTCCTAGTGAAGATTCAGAAAATATATACCATGGGAAAGGAAGGATTAGTCATCTACTAGACACCTTTGGTCCACAAGTATAACCCAACATTCACATACATAGTCTTCATAGAATGTTTTGTTCACCCTCTCATGAACATGCTCACTTCTAGCACTCAACCTAGAATCACTGTTGATATCAAGAGAATATTGCAACTAGTGAAGAATAGTAGAGTAGGAGACTGGTACCTCTACTTGAATCATACTGAAATTAGGATCTATGGCTATGAATTACCCCCCTACAAATTGCCTAAGTATCTTCCAAGGAGATTATTTTCCCTGGAATACTTTAGGAAAATGATAGGTGTGGATGAGGTCCAGTTCATGGCTGCTAGGAAGAAAACACAATTTAAAATGAAAAACCAAATGGGACCTTTCATCTGCAACACGAAAGAGGTTGGGCCTGAAGCTGATAAGATACTCCAGCACTTAAAATTCAAGAATAGTTTCATCTGGCATTATGACCATCATGGTATTATAAGCAAACTCATACAAAAGGTCAAGATTGGACCTTACATCCACTACCCCATGACCGACATTGAACAATATGCTAATCAGTCAGAATGGCTAGAGAACACATTGGCAGATAAGGACAACACATGAGTGGATGTGGAGAACACCATAATTGACTTGGAGAAAAAATTTGACCAAAGCTCTTTCTTACAGGTCCCAGAGTTGGAAGAGCCCATGAATATCCCTCCCATCATTCAGACTCCTATCAATGAGGAGAAGAATCCCAAAAGAAACAGAGAGGAAGCTTCAAGATCTGCCATGGGTACCATTGATCAAGAGTTCCAACTAAGCAAGCAACACAAATTGACTCCTTTCTCTGAACATGAAGAACGCATTGCATGAGCAGAAATGATTGATATTGATGCAATGGGGAAAAGGAGTAGACAAACAACTAAGACTACTACATCAACAGAAACACAGTACCCCTCCTCTTCAAACACGTAGATTATATAGAGACATAGTAGTGTGGAGGTGTCTTCCTTTGTGAGGTAAGTTGACAAGGAAGCAGATATCAAGGAAAGATTCAAGGAGATCAAAATGAGGAATGAGAATCTCAAAGAAGACACTTATGCCAAGTACATGCAGATGACACCACCAAACCATAGTAGATTAATGTCAACCTTTCACATCAAAGAAGATAAAATGCAGGTGTCCTTCTTACAGCCTACTGTACAATAGCCTAAAACCACAACAGACTATAAGAAGACAAACTTTGAGGAAGACAAACTTTGAGGTCTTAGCCAAGGATGTGCATCCCATACATCAAATAGAATTTCACAAGCAGGTTGGACAAATGATATACTCCACCCTCACAAAAAAAGCAATTGTAGCATTCAAGCTCATGGAGTCATTAAATGATGTGATAGCTGAGTACAAACTAGAAAAATTCTTCTCCAGTTCCAAAGACACAAGGATCAAATCCTTAGAAGACTTGATCATTGAGTTGGGCCGTGAACCAAATGACATGAAGGATGTTGAATAGTTGATTAAGAAGAAAAACAAAGACATTGCAACCCTTAAGAAACAGCTCAAGCTACCTCAGTCACAACACCCTCAAGCGAAAGAAGTCCTAGAAAGCCAAACAAATCATGAGGAGATGATGGACTTGTTGTTGTAACTTAATGATGAGTTAAAGGAAATGGAAAAGCAAATAGAGAGTGTGATCCAGCTCAAACAAGCTACTCTAGACAATGCTCCTTCAACTTTCATTCCTATAGAAACCACTGTTGTGCCTTCCACATTCACAACAGCATTAGCTCCCACTAGTCCAATGGTCACTGCATTGCCAGCAGTAGCAACAACTACATCAAAATCGACATCAATAGCAACAGGTACCACAGGTGATGAAACAAATAGGTTGGTTAAGGCAATGGAAGAAATGTTCATTCAAACTCGTCAAATGAACAAATTGAAAGAGAAACTTACCAGCCTAGAGACAAATTGTACGTTAGCCCAAGTCATGCACAAGGATGAACAACAAAAGGCTGCCAGAATGAATGAGAGAGTGAAAAGCCTAGAGAAAGAATTGATGCCAAGTGAGCCTTTGGGAAAGGCCAAGCAATTATTATGGGCCAATATCATTGACTCTCTCAATGATATTTGGCCATCTATCGAGGTCATTTTTAATAGATAGACTTGATCCAACAGGCTATAGAATCCATCGAGAAGGTCAAACAAGATCTTGGAGAAATGCTGGAGGAAGCAATAAGAATTATCCAATTCCTAAACTCCAAGAACAAATATGAGCTACAAGAACTTGACATACCTGATAGGATAGGTACCATTTTGGAAGTAAAGAGGGTCTTAACTAAGAGAAATTTAATGTTAAAGTTAGAAGATAAGTGTCAAACCATGCAACTAGCCATTGACAGGTTTATGACCAAGTTTGAAATTTTGAGAGAAAAGGGACTACTATTCCCTTAGTCATAAATGATAAGCTCATGACACAGGAGGATTACAACAAGAAAATCAGGGAAGTGGTGAAAGAAAAGGAAAATACCTCAACAATGAGTGGTATACCAACTAGTAGAGTATTATACGAGACTCTTTTAAAAATCTGTTTTACCTCGAGCATGAGGTGAAACACTTATATATCAATAAGCCTACTTTTCCAAAAAATATAGAGGCTGATGAGATATATAGGAAAATGGTCAACATCCAGTTACTAGATGAAGAAACATGGGCAAAACTGAATGATTTACTACATTAAAAACACACTAAATTATAAAATGTAAATTATAAGTCTACAATAAAAAGTAAATGAGCATGGTAAAAGGATGGAGATAGATCAGCACAGTGAAAATGTATAAGGTGAAAGAGTATGAGATGGATGGTGAAAGACAAATAATCTACCATCATAAATGGCCAAAAATCAAAGCATAATAGCGAGTAGAACCAAAATAACACTAACAACATGAAACAACTCAATAATTGTCTCTATCTTCTTGCAAGGAGATATTTTCCTTTCCTAGATTAATTCTCAAATTAGTTTGAGATATTTTGTAATAAACCTTTCGTATAAATACTGCAAATTTTGAAGTACTAGCTGTGGATTATTTTACATTTGTAGAGTTATTTTTATCTTAAACCTCAGGGTGGTTGTACTATTTTCAAGTTAGAAAACTGGAGCAAGTAATAAAAGCATTTCACTACACGATTAATGAGATGAGCCATTTGTAGTGAAGTACTTTATTTGTGTTCTCGTGTTACCTTTCTTTTGTGTTTTCATAATATTAAATGTGTTATAAAACCAAAATAAATTAACTGGAAATATAATATGGAACTTGTTTAATTACACTTTGTTTTGCACAGTAATTTGTTTACATGTTTTCATCTCATACCCAGATCTGGGAACCCTTGATTGCTCTCCCATCCTTGTTGACTTATTCTATTTCTTCCAAAGTCTAGTCTAGGGAACCCTTAATTGCTCCCTGAACCCGATTATTAGATAGATAATATTACATACTCTAGATAATATTACATACTCATGTAATGGTAATATTACATACTCTAGCCTACTTTACCCTACTCTAGTCTAGCCTACTCTAGCCCATCCTATTATACTCTAACCTACTCTAGCCTACCTTAGCCTACTCTAACCTATTCTAGTCTACCTTAGCCTACTCTAGGCTAGCATATTCTAATATGACCTACTATATCCTAGCCTAACTTAGCCTACTTTACTTTAGCGTGTAGCCTAACCTCCCTTACCCTCCTTTATCCTACTCTAGACAACTCGATCCTTAGTTTTGCCTAGCCTAGCTTAGCCTACTTAGCCTAGCCTAGCGTAGTCTAGCCTAACCTTCCTCTATCCTAACCTACCTTAGCCTACTTTATACTACTCTATCCAATTCTAGCCTAGCTTACTGTACTCTACTCTACTCTTCTATACCCTAGTTTAGCCTAGCCTAGCTTACTCTGGCATATCCTAGCCTACTCTGGCATATCCTAGCCTACTCTGGCCTATCCTAGCCTACTCTAGCCTAGCCTACTCTAGCCTAGCCTACTCTATCCTAGCTTACTCTACTCTACCTTAGCCTAATCTACTCTATCCTAGCCTACTCTAGCCTAGCCTACTCTAGCCTAGCCTACTCTAGCCTAGCCTACTCTATCCTAGCTTACTCTACTCTACCTTAGCCTAATCTACTCTAGCCTAGCCTACTCTAGCCTATTGTAGCCTTAATCTAGTCCACCCTACCCTAGCCTACTCTAGCCTAGCCTAGTGTACTCTAGTCAACTCTACTCTACTCTATTGTAGGGTAGCCTAGCCTACTCTATCCTACTCTAGCATAGTCTACCCTACTCTAGGCTAGCCAAGAGGAGTGAGTACACAAGCTTAGCTGAGCTTACTCAAGCCTACCTAGCCTATTCTAGTCTAACCTACTCTAGTCTAGGCTATCTTAGCCTACCCTACTTTGGCCTATTAAGCTACTCTAGCCTATCTTCACCTACATTAGCCTATCCTACCCTAAGCTAGCCTAGCCTACTCTATCATATCCTAGCTTATCCTAGCCTACTCTAGCCTAGCCTATCATATACTACTCTACTCTTCTCTAACCTAGCCTACTCTACTCTACTCTAGCCTAACCTAGCCTATCATATCCTATTATTTCCTAGCCTACTCTAGTCTAACCTAGCCTACACTACTGTAGTCTAGCCTAGCCTAGCCTACTCTAGCCTAGCCTAACTTACCCTACTCTACTCTACTCTAGCATAGCCTAGCCTCGTATCCTATCCTAGCTTAGCCTACTCTACTTTAGCCTCACCTATCCTACTCTACCCTATCCTACTATACTTTACTCTAACCTAGCCTAGCCTAGCCTAATGTGTCTTACTCTACTCTACTCTAGCCTAGCCTAGCCTAGCCTACTATACTCTAGCCTAACATTCTCTAGCATACTCTACCCTACTCTATTGTACTCTAGCTTAGCCTACTCTACTCTAGCCTACTCTAGCCGAGCCTACTCTACTCTAGCTAGCCTAGCCTACTCTAGCCTACTCTACTCTAGCTTACTCTAGCCTACCCTACTCTAGCCTAAGGTAGCCTACTCTAGCGTTGCCTAGCCTACTCTAGCCTATCCTAACCTACTCTACTCTAACATATACTAGAGTAGCTTACTCTAACCTATCCTAGCCTAGCTTAATCTACTCTAGCCTAACCTATCTTACTCAAGCCTAGCCTAGGCTACTCTACCCTATCTTAGCTTAGGTGACTCTAGTTGACTATCCTACTCTAGCCTAATATACTCTAGGCTAGCCTAGCCTACTCTAGCCTAGCCTAGCCTAGTCTACTCTACACTAACCTCGCATAATATACTCTACACTAGCCTAGCCTAGCCCAACTGAGCTGAGCCTAGTCTATCATACTCTATTCTAGCCTAGTCTAACCTAGTCTACTCTAGCCTAGCCTAGCCTACTCTAGCTTAGCCTAGCCCACTTTACTCTAGCCTAGCTTACTCAATCTTATTCTACTATAGCCTATTATATTCTACTCTAACCTACCCTACCCTACCCTACTCTACCCTATCCTACTCTATCATAGCCTAGTCTAACCTAGTCTACTCTAGCCTAGCCTACCTTAGCCTACCCTAGCCTACTACATTCTACTAAATATATAAGAGTTTATCTATATACATATTGTAGTTGAGACAATTAAAAAGTGTTAAAAAACATTTACTTACAATTTTATTTTATAGTATGTATTTGAATATAAAAGCATTATCATTTTATATTATATAATTCAATCATTTTTTCATTATACATTATCTTATTTTCATTAAACCTTATATAATTACAGAAATATATAATATACGATAGGAGTTGACATTTATATATAGAAATTTAATTTTATAATTTAAATTTATATATTTAAGACATTTTTTTTTGCTATTACTTTAAATTAAAAGCCAATACACCATATTTACTCCTCTAAATAAAAATAATCTAATTTAAAATATATATTAATTATCTTAATTTTAAAATCATTTTTAAAAAATAAATACAAATAATAATAATTAAAATATATTAAAAATTAAATATATAACAATTACTTAAAATAAATGTAAAAGTAAAACACATTGTTTCATAAATTAGATTCAAGCAAACCAAAAATTAGATTTAATTATAAGAGGGCAGCCTTGAAAAACACAAGTTACACTAACCATTTTTTATTACTGACACCAAACTACCTCCCTCAGTAAATAAAGTTAAACTACCCTCAGTAAATAAAGCTAAACTACAAAAAATTACGTTGTTGGAAAAAATTATAAGAGAAGGGACTTCGTGAAAAATGGATTTCCGGCAACTGATTTTTATAACTCATATCAAACTGCACCCCATTTAAATAAAGCTAAATTATAGAAGAATTGCATAGAAACTATGGTACACTATAAAAAAAAATGAAAATTGAACTAGTGGAGAAACAAAATATTGAACACATTGGAATGTTTAAACGTACATGAAAATGAAAATACACCAAATTCAATTAATGGGAAACTATAATGATTTAATAAGCCCTGAGTGGATGTGATAATATGAATAGAATGGAATGGTGATGGGATGAGAAGGAACTTTAATTATGAGTGGAGAAACTAAGATAATCAATAGAAAATATTTTCAGAAAATCAATAGAAAATACTATTCTATTATTGGCTGAATTGGTAACTAATAGAAAATAATTTCAGAAAATTAAAAGAAAGAAAAATCATAAAATTCTTGATTTCAGTGATTAGAAGACTGAAAACTTAACATAAAAAAACTGAAATAGAATCAGGGTTTCAAAGATTAGAGGAAATGTACCTGTTATTGAAGCCCCGGGAGTTATTGGGTAGGAGCAATGAGTAAATACGACAGAAATTAATCCCTTCACTAAGAATTTCCATTTGATATAGGCAGGCATAAGAAACTAAACCAAACTAAACAACAAAGGAATTACATGAAACTACAACATGGTACACGAGTGGATGGAATGATGACGTGGGTAAAGAAAGTAACAGAAAATACACTAAAAAATAAAAGAATATACCCTGTTGCTTGTGTAGTTTGAGCTGAGGAAACCCTGATTTCTGGGCACAAGAAATTAACAGAAAAAAATGGAAATGACTGCGATGGCTGAATTTGACAGTAGAGATTAGAGGAATGGAAGAGGAGCATGACCGACTCACAACAATACAACATAAATCCCTTCAACAATTTTCAAGGAAATGAAAGGAATACATTGCAAAGGATGAAATAAATTAAAATGAGTTTTGATATACATGGAAATACATTGTAATCGATGAAATAAATTAAAAAAAACTATGGGGTCTATCGAAGTAGAGAGAAACAAACAGAGCAGAAATGTACCTGAAATTAAAAAACGCAGAAAAGATGGCCGCCTTTCCTTTGAAGCTAGGGAGTTGTTTGCTCAGTAGTGGATGATCCAATTGCCTCCTTATACAACATCACTGACTGTGCACAGACTCCCTCATATGACAGACATGGCAAAGGCACACCTGCAAGCACACATACTAAGATGCCCAATCACATATACGAGACCAAACCAAACATACATAAACATACCACACATAAACACATCGGACCAGACCATAGAAGGACGAAGTAAATGAGAAATTTCTGCAATGTTTGATAGATATATGTAGGGTTTCTCTCAACGGATATATTGGCCCCTTTTTTTTCAATAACGATTTGAGAGACAAATCCGTGTCTCTTCCACAAACACAAATGGGTGAGAATTTAAAATTGGTCTTTCAGTTTTTTTTTCCTTCGATTCAGGCTTTCGCTTTTTCAATTTCTTCTAATCACTGCGTTTTATGCTTTAGCTTTTTGAGTTTCTTTTAATCACTGAGTTTTATGATCAATGATTTAATGTTAATTTCAATGATTTAATGCTAATTTTTAAATTTGAAATAAGTTTCACGTTTTTCATTCCTTTAATTTCGATTCACTATTTAGCTTTTTCAGTTTCTTTTAATCACTGGGCAGAATTTAAAGATGGACCAACGAACGCCATGCTTTTAAAAAATTAGATATGGAATTAACGGACATATGGACCTTACCCTTTCATTAACGGATATATCGACCTATTCTCTGTTTCAAGAAAGATTTCTAATTTCAATTCACTGTTTAGCTTTTTCAGTTTCTTTTAATCACTGGACCAACGAACGCCAAACTTTAAAAATAATTAGATATGGAATTAACGGACATATCGACCCTATCCTTTCGTTAAAGGATATGTCGACCTATTCTCTGTTTCAGGAAGGATCTCTTATTTCTTCCGCAGATGAGTGAAAATTTTAAAAACTAATTAAGCTGATCTATTAACTATGTTTTGTTTTGTTAATTATGGTTAACTATGTTTTGTTAATTATGGTTAACTATTTTTTCTAACTTGTTTTTAATGATAAAATGTTTAGCTTTTTCAGTTTCTTTTAATCACTGGACCAACGAACGCCAAACTTTAAAAAATATTAAATATGGAATTAACGGACACGACCCTATCCTTTCATTAACGGATATGTCTACCTATTCTCTCTTTCAGGAAGGATCTCTTATTTCTTCCACAAACGAGTGAAAATTTTAAAAACTAATTACGCTGATCTATTAACTATGTTTTGTTAATTATGGTTAACTATTTTTCCTAACTTGTTTTTAATGATGAAAGCATTATACGGATATCTTCCTAAATTTTGCAATAGCTTTCTTTTAATGAATATATTGGTCTCTCTAAATAAACAAATGTTTCTTTTATTTAATTGAATAATTGTTTCATATATATATCTATACTGATATATATATACTCCTTCAAATTCCATCTTCAAAATTGGTTTACCTTAGTGTCCTTTAAAAAGAAGGCAAAGAAAAGTTTGAGTAATTTTTTTTTTTATAACTTCAATTCATGATTTTTGTTTTCCTATTTATTTTAATTCCTACATTTTAATAAGATGTCTCTATTAACCTTGATTTATTATTACTTTTTCAAATTTAGAACAATAACCCAAATTTCTTAACACAATGATTATGACAATTCTTTAAAACAATAAACAGTGACTCAATTAAAGCACAAAGACCACATCCATAATATGTTGGCCACAATTTATTATTGAATTGAAGAACTCACTTAGTGACTCTACTAGTTGGGATTTGATCCCTTGACATATGGAGTTGAATTTTTTTATGAAAGGTTGATAAAGAGGATGATAAAACAATAGAGAGTGACTCCACTAAAGGACAAAGACCAATTCCCTAATATGTTGGCCATGATATATTATTGAAATGAAGAGCTCACTTAGTGACTCTAGTGATTGGCATTCCATCCCTTGACATGTGGAGTTGAAATCTTTTTATGAAAGGTTGATAAAGAGGATGATAAAACAATAGAGAGTGACTCCACTAAATGACAGAGACCAATTCCCTAATATGTTGGCCATGATATATTATTGAATTGAAGAACTCACTTAGTGACTCCATTGATTGGGATTTGATCCCTTGACATATGGAGTTCAAATTGTTTTATGAAAGGTTGATAAAGTGGATGATAGGGTAAGCATGGTTGTGGACTAGTACAAATTATTTTTTATTTTTATTTTTTATCATAGACTTCTCAACTAAATGAGAATCACTTGAACAAGTAATTGTTACCTAATTAATAATTTAATGCAAGGTGATTCTATTTTCAAGTATAACAGATGTGGTGCTAAATAATAATATTAGTGCCATAAATCTACTACTCATCTAAAATAAGGCTATGAGGTACATGAATAGTTATAATAGACCATTCAATGAGTATCTTGGCAAATGGATATTGTATGAAAAATCATTTAAATGGGATGATTTTCTTAAGTGCTATAAAAAAATCCATGCAATTGTCTTTCATATGGGCATAATAAAAAAGAGGTGAGGATTCATGGAATTTAAATACTAATCATTTTGAATTTTCATGTAATGAGGATAAGAAGGTTGTTAAGGAGCACTTCAAACCTAAGGGTGTAATGAATATACTATACGATGTAATAATTTTTTGAACTAGCGGTCCTAAATATTAATATGAAGGTGTATCCATGGAAGAAACACCCCACCATGAAGAATGTCAAGGGAATAACAATCAAGGGAATATTATTAATGTGTGTGAAAATAAATCCACCATGTGCATAGTATGAGTATTGATGGAAGCCATCTAGAAAGTTTTTCTCCAAATCCATGAAGAATACATTAGATATTTTTATAGCGTAGAGGAGTGAGTACACAAGGAATATATAAAGTTTTTAATGATATAGAAGTTGATGGTGAAAATAATTAATAGGAGGAAGGGTATGCCATTTATTTTTGTAGTGTTGTTATGTTATTTGATATTGTATATAATATAAAATACTATATTCATAGGGGTATTTAGAGGGTATTCTTAGTTAAATATGTTAATTTATAAATTGTGGGCATTTTCTCTTATTATCAACATTTAATTCTGTATAACCATGGGAAAATGTTAAACGAATTGAATTATGCAGAAAATATTTTTTCATAATGTTAGATCATAATATTTTGTATTGTATTCATACTTATGGATAAATAAGATATATGATTCTTGATTCTATTTCTCTTCACAACCAATATTAATATTAATGTTGTCTTGTCAAAGTGGAGAAACTATCAACCCATCCAAGAAGCTCCATAATTGATTACATTTGCATTTTGAATTCCCTTAATATAGTATTCATTATACAAGTTAGGTTAGCTATCTAGTTATTATAGCAATAAGCTCCATTCAATTGCTAAATGAAAAGCAATCCTATCTTTTAAAATAGTTTTGTTTCTTTCATTGGTAGGTTGTGCATAAACACGTAATAGAGCTAGAATATCTTACATTATGCATGGCTTGAATTCTTGGTAAAACCACTAACTTATGGTTTTGGCATAAGTATCGTTTGAGTTTGAGTAAAGAGTTCAATTCTACTTGCATTAATTGAAATTACAAGATTTTTCCCATTAGTGCAACATGTTGAAGATTATGATTCTCTCAAAAATCCCACAAAGGAATTTTGTCCCCAAGACACAACACTTGATATGGCACACCCATTAATGAGTATCATTTCGAATTCTTCTCATTCAAAAACACGCATGTAAAATTGAAATGTTGGTTGAAACCTTGGCTTCATTAAGTGTTGATGGTCATTAGAAGTATAAAGCCTTATGATCCTTGTTTGAAGACTACTTCTGTTGTAGCTTAGAGCTACACCCTTATTATTAATATAAAAATATCATGTGACCTTACATGTGAAAAGTATTGCAATGCGAAAAGGTCCACATTTACAAAGTCATTAGTAATCTCGTAGTTCAGTTAAAGGGAAGGGCACAATGAAAAATACATTGAATATAGAATGAAACTTTAGGTCCAATGGTGAAATCCTTATCCATTTATACTCTTAGAAAAGAAACTACCTTCTTTTACACTCTTAGCATCAAACAAATAAACCAATGGTAAAATCATTGTGCAGTTGAGAAACATAGAGAGAGAAGAAAGAGTGCACATAAAATAAGGTATTCAATAAAACTCTTATGATGTAAGCCCTATCACCTCCATTCACTTGTTTTAATAGCATTTATTCATGTTTTTGAAATATATTCTCCTTAATAAAAGTGGAAAAAACCCCATAATAATCCGAGGAGTTGGATCAAGGATTGATCTAAATCACAAAGCTTTCCAATCAGAGATATTCTTTCTTGTTAGGTAGGTGGGACTACACACATGTTTTTAACTAATGACCCTAACATCAAGGAGTGCCTTAAAAGTACACCCAATAAACATCTATTCAAAATCCCTACGGGAGAGGGTAGAAAATATAATCATAAGGGAAGGCATATAATTGCATTTTGCAAATTTGATATGTTAATGTCATGTATCTGTCACAATCACAAAGCCTTATTTAAAAAAAGGGACTAGTATCCTCCAATGATGTATATTGTTTCCAATCACTCTAGATCGATGATGTAGTATCATCTCACTTATAACGCTCTCATGTCATGGAAAATTCTGAGAATTAATTACATTAAACTTATCAACCACAATTAACAAACTGGTAAGGAACTTTGCATGTGCACTCAAGCACTGTGAATGGAACATGTCAACGATATGAAATCCACACTAACAAGAGCTTTAACACCATGGTCATGTGCACAAACTATATTACTATCTAGTGTCAATTGTGTGGATTTTTATTTAACACCTTCATGCCAACATGACATGAAAAGCATGGCCAATAGAATTTTAACTCTTAGCTTCAATTGGTGGGTAATTAAAGAAAGGAATGAGGAAGTGGGAATATAATAAAGGGTATTCATAGTTGTTAGCCCTTCATTTTATGAATTATTTTTCCTATCCTATTGAAAATTTTGATACAATTTTCTCAAAAACTTCACTCTCATATAGAAAAGATATATTTCTATGGGTTATTAAGGTTACTTTTATATTTAATTTTTGTGTGCACATGATTTCCTTATTTTATTAAATTGGAGGATTTGAATTTCATAGGGAGGTTGAGATGCCAAAAAATAATGTAGGATTTAAGGATAACACCCATCAATCAAAGAAGTGATTAGGATTTCAATTAGATTTTCCCTCCAATCATACATAGAAGGATAGGTTGATACATTAGAGAAATTATACTTTTTTTAATGTTATCATTTATCTAGTACTACTAACACCTCATGTTGAAGAAGGATAAATCCCATTTCCCTATCATTATAACATGTTTTCAATAAGAGAATAAGATAACTTTTTTGCATTTTTTGTTATTCATATCTAAACGAGGATTCCAATAGCATCCTTGATTAGGTCCCACTCAACAAGAGATCCGAGAGCACATATATGCATCTCTTTCTTATATTTCAATTCTATTTCATTGTTGATTATATACTTTTAGGTACGACTGTTAATTCCTATATTACACTAAGATAACTAGTTAATTCATGTTATTTCTAAAATTTATATATTTTTCTTTGTCTCTTCGAATGAAACTTATGTTATTTATACTTCATTTAATTGCTACGATTCATTTTATAATCCTTAGTACTTGAAGCATGTTTGATAAGAAATATAATATTTATAAAAGCTATAAGGATTGGATATCTAATAAGATCATTTAGTATCTTACTCCCAACAATGCATTAACCTATTTCTATGTGAAAATTTAGGGGATAATATTTGCAGGTTGGCTAATTCTTCATGCTTTTCTAGAAAAAGACATTCACCAATTTCAATTTTTTTAAGAAATGATAAGCCCAAATTTTCGAGTAAAAAGTTATTTTACCAAAAAAATGGCTAAAATTGTATATACAATAATATAAATTATAATTAGAAATCCAAATAACTTTATAAAAATTTTGTCAAACATCTTACAATTTACATATTAGGTGCTAATAAGATTCCCCATGATTTCTAAAATTTAAGACCAAGTCTCATCATTAAATTTTCTCTACCTATTTCTTTATTCCTTCACGGATGAATTGATATATTTATCCACAATTGTACATTGTGATGGGAGTTACAATGAATATCACAAGATTTAAGGTATGAAGCATAGAGAAATAACTTGTTAAACTCCAACATTCCACCTATGCAATTATTTAGAATTCTACTTAATTTCAAATTAATATCTTTCTATTTGCGTACATAGTGAATCAAACCTCATAAGTTTCCACAAAACATAGGTTGACATTTAAAGTGAGCTAAGATATTCAATATTCATTGTTGCATTATTATTCATTTTAAAATATATTAAAAAACAAAATATCATTTCATAACTAGCTTGCATGAATCAACCTAGAGACACACCTCGTATATTTTTACCAAAAAATTGTAATCTAAGTGTGAACTAAACTCATTTACCTTTATCTAATTTTGTGGTTTAGTAAATATAGATGAGATTCACAAAGAGATTAATAACATGTAACATATTCTTAAATCTTCTATAATCAATGTTTTCTTAACCTTATCTGAATACTCTCATAGTAGTTTTGTCTCCCATCAATATAGGAGGTCTAAAACAAGGTATAAAGGAAGAAAAATAATAAAATATGATTAGAAACACCTAATTCTAAGATAAATATATCAAATACCGAAGTAATAATATTAAAAAAATCACCCTTATCTTGATATTTGGTTGTCTTGTCTTTAATCATCTTGTTCACACAATTCGATGTGCAATATAAAAAGTTCTGTTATTGAAGTACTTGATGCATAAGATCAATGGAATTTAATATATATGAACTCTTTGGATGAAAAAAAATATTATAAGTGTTTCACGTTTTTCTCTCCTTCTGAGGGTTTCCTCCCTTAGTGATCAAAATCTTCTTAGTGGATTCAATGCTTTCTCAATTTATGTGATCAATATCCCTTGGTTTCTACTTTTTCTTCTTGCTATCATCATGCATTATAGGTACATGGGTATTGAGTATCTTGATATCCCCCATGTTAATAATCTTATATTGCTAGTGAATGACTAAATCTATGAAGTCATCTATATAATGCATCTTCTAGGTTTTTCCCATATAAATTCTTATAATGTGGAAAGAAAAAGCAAACCTGGAATACATAGGTCTTGAATTTGAAATATTGATATGAAAAGGTTCTTATATTTTCTATGAATTCCACATACCTTAAAATATTGAATTATAATATTAGAACTAGAGAAGAAGCATTGTATGTTTTTGAACTTTCATGGGCTCAAATATGTGAATTCATTTTCCAATTGACGTCCTCTCAACCCATCCATATTTCCAAATAACCAATATAACCTAGCTCATGTGTCATTTGGAGTTGTACAATAATCAATGTGGAAGAGAAAAACTGTATAAACGTACAACTATGATGTCACATAATCCATATCCATTTTGTTAAAGTACTTGCCTTCACTAGACATAAATTGATATTTTCTTTAGTATGCATAATGACTATAAATTTCGTTACTTCATATTAGAAGAATTATGTAGGGATTTCCCTCAAATAGTTAAATGGAGTATGAATAATAATAATAATTAGTTGATACATTTTCTTTGGATTGTTCAATTATATATGCCATACAATAATATGAGTATATTTTTCACAAAATCCTTAAATTCTTTGATACTTTGTTGTATTTTAAGAATCAAAAGATCTAGTTTTGTAAAAAACAACTACATTAACAATTGCATAAAAAAGAGTGAATAGAGAATAAAAGAATGTTGAAATAGACTAAGAGACTGAAATACCAATTTGAATTTCCTACCAATGGACTAAACAACTGCTTGACTAGATTACAATTAAATAGAAAAATCATACAGAGAATTAATGTGCATTAGGTATGGTTCCTTGTGCATGCACAACTAATATAAAAGGAACTCTTATATCTAATTAACTAGCCCAAAAGTGGATTTTTATCATCTAAAATAGAGTTATGGTCAATAATAAGGTTGGATAAGGATAGGTTGAGCCATAAATAATTGATAATTTTAGTAAGAACACACACCTAAAAATCTTAACTGGGGAACTCATGAAATGCTCCAAGAATAGAACTAAAATTCAAAGGATAAGTATTCTTATGATAAAAGGATAAGAGTATAAGGTTTTGGATGTGTAATGTCCCTAGAAATAGGAAGGAATTATGCACTTGTGAATAACTAGGTTATGGATAGGGATGTGTGGAGTAATGGATAAGATATATTCATGTCACTACCTATTCAATGCCTAATCACTACCACATGTCATCATACATGGAAATGCATACTATAAGTTTTAACTTCTAAAAATGGTAGGAGGTAATGCACATGTACACCAACAATTGAAGAAAACGTTCATAAAGAAATGCATGGATCATTACAATTCTAGAGAAACTAGAGATTAGTTTTTTAGAATGATACAAAGAGAGAGTGAATCCCTAGAATATTATGAAGAAATATATCAACATAGTTATAAGAGGACATATATTTGCATGATAGATCAGGAATACCCAAAACTTGTGCTTCTTAGGGGTGTGAGTGAAGAGTCAATTAAGGCTTTGAACTTCCTTTCCAATGGAGAAATTTTCTAGTTAGATTATGATGACATAAACAAAGTGTTCAACAAATACTCTTTGTCTATAAGTTTATAGAACAAAGGTAATAGAAGTTATTCCCCACAATATTCAAAACTATCACTACAAATCTCGCAAAAATGAAATACAAAGGTTGTTAGAATAATTGAAAAAATGTTTTACACTTATTGGATATGTAGATGAACACCATGAGGATAAAGATGAATTAAGAGGATATTATTATAGTCTTGTTTATTTTGTTCCTCAAATGAGGAAAGAAACATGCCAAATGGAAATTTATCTTAATGTTTATAAACCTCAACGAATCTTACTAGTCTCTAATATAAAAACTATAATATATTTGGGCATATATTTGTAAAAACATTAAAATTTATTATATTTTTATCTATAATTTGTATATTATTTTGGCGCTATTTAATGTAAAATAGTTTTATATTATAAAATTGGGCGAATTATTTTATGGAAGTTGGTGAATGTTTTCTTTGGAAAAACCATGGAAAATTAGCACACCTATGAATATTAACCCGTAAAACTTTCCATGCGAATAAGGAATGAAAAAATATCATAGTGGATTTCTATAGAATTTGTGAAGAGAAGCATACCAAGACACATAACATAGCATGAAGTGG
Organism: Pinus taeda; assembly: GCA_000404065.3. Taxonomy (NCBI): domain Eukaryota; kingdom Viridiplantae; phylum Streptophyta; class Pinopsida; order Pinales; family Pinaceae; genus Pinus; species Pinus taeda. The sequence goes on along the minus strand of APFE030766909.1, from coordinate 233,975 downwards.
CTATGATTCATTAATAAAAGGTGTAAAGGACCAATAATAGATTTCTAAAAGATATTTGAAAATCTAAAAAAGTAGTTAGGCCTCTTAGTAAGATCTACATTATTAGGAAAGGCTAGAGAAAGAGAAGACATACACAAAATAAAAGATCTATATTTTAGGAGAATTTAAAAGTATGTTTGAATATACCACCCCTTCAATCCATTAAATATGCATTATTATACAATAAATAAATTAGGCAAATATGCATTAAGAAACCTAAGAGAAAGAAAAAATACCCCTTGTAGTTAATGTTATGGGGAAGCTTGCTAACCTAGTTTTACAAAACGTCTTCACCCCCATGCATTTTGATCTAGGGAATCACGTATGTGTATATTAGAAATTTTTTGATATAGACTAGTTTAGCAGACTCATGAGCTACAATTACTGTAATGAAGAAGGATACCTAGCTAATATTGAACTTAAGAGAATAGTTGCGCCATACAAATACTATCATTCAACTTGAAAATAGATAAATTGTTACTGTAGAAGGAATTTTATAGGACATCATTATACCAATTAATTCTTGGGAGTAACCAAGACACTTCATTATTTTAAAAATTGAATGTACATTTAATGGGTATCCACTTTTCCTAGGCAAAGCCTAGATGGTAACAATCAATGCATTGATAAACTATAGTTCAACATATATGACCTACTAATCCCCATATAAACCCCATGTTAACCCTAAAACCCCCTATTAATTAAGATATATTTTATAATTCCATTTCTATTTGTATATTGTTATGTAGGCTAGTACCTTTAATGGTCCCATTTTATTGTAATTATATCCATTGTCTCCTATATACGTATAAAGGAGACCTAGTAAGAGTATCATCAAGTATTGTCTTGTACATTGTATTGATTGTAAAAGGAGGTTACCCCTTGAAGCCACCTCCTATCAGGGGGTTTATGGCGGGGCAGTAACCCCCCAACATGGGGCTCAACATAGTGGATGAGATATTTTTTACCTATATATATGTGGAACCAATGATGGGGGGAAGACCCAAAGATTGTGAGAGGACCTACCCATGGTTTTGTGCATGGGTTTTGCACATGGTTTAAAGCATGATGGTTTTCTGACCAATGTATTTTGTAGATTCAGTCAAGGGAAATATGGTTATGTTATAATCCAAGGTCAATATATTAGGGTTTATTAATTATTTGACATGTATATATATGTATTGTAACATTGAAAGGAACATAATGAAATAATTGATCTTGTAGTCCCTGTTTTTGAACTCAGGGGAAAACCTATGAGTATTTATTTTATGTTCTCTTCATTGTATATTTTCTATTTTAAGAATTCATTTGCAGGTAATTGTTATACACAGTTGAAATCTACATTTGGTATGAGATTTGTTCTGGCTTCAAGGGAATGTCTTTATTATTGAAGTGTTTTTCTAGGGACTGTGGTCAACCCTGTTCAGTGGGAGATCTGCGAGATCGATTCTTGCAGTGAAAGAAGATGGAAAGTTGTGGAAAGACAGAGGATGAGAAATTTATTGGGTAGAGTTTGGAGTTTTGAAAGCTCAATATGGAGGATATTTTGGTGGATAACGATCAGTGGATCATGGTAGATATGAGTACCAAACCAATGGAAATGTTTGGAGAATACTCGGTGATGTTGGATTAGAAGGAAAAGACCATAATATGGTTGTGTATATGAAATTTAGTATTGTCGAATATATCATTTGAAGCTACAGCGAAGGATTTGTGTGTCAAGTTAGGGACTTTCTCCCAACATAAGTCTTTGGTGAAAAAATTGATCCTATGGAAAAATATATATAGCCTGAGAATGAAGGAAGGAGACTCGGAGACAGAGGATGTAAAAAAATGTAATAACGTGGTAAGAATGTTGTTATATGTTGATATAAAAAATTCAGACAATAATAACTACATAGTTTTTTTGTGTTCTCTACGAGATTTGTGGGATAGTTTGGCTGTTCCAAAAGGTAGAAATATAACTACCTTGAATTTCAATGAAATAGTGTCATCCTTGTTGTCAGAGGAGATCAAATGACAAAATATGGAGGGCCAAAAAGGAGATGCATTATTTGTATGAAGATAGTCCTTAAGGAGAAGGAAAAATAATTCCTCGAGTGGGAGATCTAAATCCCCACGAAAACCTATAAATATATGTTAGAAATGTGGAAAGGAAGGGAATTACAAAAAAATATTGTGTATCTAAAGCTCCTGAGAAATTAAAGGGATCAGAAATTTGGAGAGAAACAGTGAAAATTGGAGAATAATGTCAAACACGCCCTTCCTTCGTCAAATGCACCCTCTTAGTGTGAAACACGCCCTCCAATGTCAAAGCTGCTTTTGGGTCCCTTCCTGCTGTCAAAATTTTCTCCAAGATAGCTCATTGGAAATCCTTTTCAGTATAATTTATAGATATGCCTTCAGGTTTCAATTTGGAGGTCATTTTCCTTGTCAAAATTCCAATCTCCCAAGACTAGTAGAGGTGCAGTGGCGAGGGAAAAAAAAGAGGCAGAAAGGTGATTTTTTAGTGGTTTTTGACCCTTTTGGTTGACTAGCTTTCCTCCAAATGCTTAGAAAATGAACAAGATGCATGTCTTCATCACTTTGAATCCAAATATGTTGGCCTTTTTCTCATCGTATTCCCCAAAAGAGAGCACAACACCCTAGGTGTGCCGCGTTTAATAGGCAACTGATCAAACACGCCCTCTTTGTGTCAAACGTTCCCTCCATCTTTCAAGGTGATTTTCTCTGCCTTCCTAGTGTTAAAATTGAGCCCAGAATAGATCAGTGGAACTATTTTCCTATATAGTTTCCAAATATAACTTTAGTTTCCGAGATGGACTTGATTAGACCCTCCAAAAGTTGATTCTCCCAAGACTTGTCAAAAAGTGCAGAATGAGGGTGCAAAAATGAAGTGTGATCTTGCAAGAAACTTTTGGAGGTCTTCCTCAACTCCCAATGGAGCTCATTATTGCTCATTGGAAATATATTTCTTCCTTGTTATCATTTGACTCATAAATTAAGTCATTTGGACACTTCATATAGGAGAACAATTGATTTTCCCAATTTCACTCCAGAAGTGCAACAACCTTCTTGTAGAAACTGTATTTTTGACATTTTTCCAAAACCATGACACTTGTGTAAGAAAAGAAGGAGGTTCTTCATTATTTTCTTATGATCGACAAAAAATCTCTAAATTTTGTAAACTTTATCTCTGTTTGTTTGGAAACTTCTTCGAAATAAAATTGGCACTATGTGTGGTAAATGATTTGTCCCTTGGAATGACTTTTTGAAAAATGATGGAGAAATGATGTTTATGAGTTGGAATGACCTCATGCTTGCTTAAATGACCTACCTTAGGACTCTTCTGCTCAGATGTCTCTGATTCTACAACCAACCCTTGCTCTGTGGGAGAGGAAATTAGGATTTAGTGCTTGTGGAAAATGATGATTTGGACACCCTTGGGAAAAAAAAATCCCTTTGGCATTCACTTAACCCTTTGAAAATTTACCCTTTTACTTGACTATTTCCTTTGAAAAATTGATCTTTTGATGGTGTTTGAGAACTCTTTGAATTTTACTTTTCTTTAATGAAGTTGGCATATACAGATTGAATTTGCAACTTAGGAACATTACTTATTACATATAGTGAACATAAAATTATATGATAAAAAAAAGAATTTCTCTTTACAAATAATCCTCACATGGTGAGAGATGTTATTTGATCATTGGAAACCCTAAAAGACCTAATGAGACCTTGAAGGATTGAATTCCGAGATGACATGACTCATGTGATGGCATGATGTCATTAACTTTATGGACAATGGATACTCAACAAGGATGAAATGAGCGAGCAAGCAATAAATTTCCAAAAGGAGTAAAGGAAACCTTAATTCAACCTTCAGTGACCAAATTTTTGCATGACAACCTAGTGGAATCATAAAAATTTCAAAATGGGACCCTAATATGATATGAAAAGAGGATGTTTGATTACTGATGGTAGTATGAAAATACTAACACTAACATCATGAAGAGCATCTAAGGATTTGTTTCTATAGACATTGTGGTAAACTGTAATACACTCCTTTAACGATTGATCAAGCATTTTTTATTAGATACGCGAGGGAGGTAATATTTAGAGGATAATATCTCGGTGCCTTTAAACGGATAGTTAAAAGTTATTTTGTTCACATCCTCATCTTCTATCATTTTTATTTGTAGTGGAAGTTTTTGTGTATCTCCATGTTTGGATTCGACTTTGTATGACTTGAATTATCATATAAGACATGGTTTAAATATATTACTCACTATACAACTCATTTATGATTATTGTGAGTTTATATTCATGTGTATGGTCATGTTCATTATGATGGTTTTCATGCTAAGGGTTATTGGTTTGAGATTTGTATCAAGTTTCATGGGTGATTTGGCATTCTCGTCAGAGATGCTAATCTTGATTTGCACTAGTTTTATCAAATCCACCGCTCACGGTCACTCATATATGACCGCCATTAATGTCTCTATACCATACCTCCCGACTGCCAATGTTCGAGTTACCACTTGGGGTTTCTAGGTTACCAACACCTTGCTGTTTCATTGTTGTTTTTCATATTTTTTACATTGCTATGTAATTTAGGGTTTGGTGACCATCTCATTATGCATTTTACCTCTATGTTTCGTGCTAATTCCTAGTTGAAACCCTCTTGGATTCTAACCATGGAACCCCTTATCATGTTTAAATCCACTGGAGCTCACATAATAGAGGCATATGATGAGTATGTAGACTTGTTCCACCAAGTTACCTAGGGGGATTTACTTGAGTTGTTTCAGGGTTATAGTAAAGGAGTTGTCAAAGATTTTTCCTCTTCTTTTGATCTGAAGAAAGATTGAGTGGGTTATCAAGAGAAGGTTATAGATATTGATTTCATTGTAGAAACTACTCATATCCCCTTTGAGAGGGATAAATGGTCTAAAAATTGTGTAATGTGTGAAATTCCCTCGAAGAAACTTATCATTAGTAAAGATTGTGGATATCATGTGCAAGGTATGCGAATTTCCTCTTTGAAATCTAAATGTCCTAATTTAGTTATTTTTTTGCATTAGTATGCTACTTGTGAAGGGTGACATAGTTTGGTTTTTATTTATCATAAAAGGTTGTTAATGGAATTTCTCTTCCATAAACTTAATTTTCCCTTTTACCTGTATAAAAGCATAACAAAAATGTCCTGCACACACCAATCACATCGCTAGAACTCTGAAACATCACCCTTTCAACATAGTTTCATCTATATTCTAGTTAGACACCATTCAGCATAGACCGGTGATGAATATGATCATTTCCTTGATTGAAATGGTGTCAAAAAACCAAAATTACTCAAGTATTCCAATTCCTCATGTATTTTTCTGTATACCCCTTCATTAGAGAGTCTTGTTCAGTTAGGATATCATCATTCATTATAGAATGATCATGTACAATCATTTCATTAAGAAAAACTTGTGTTTCGAATGAAAATAACATTGAAACCCTCAAACCTACTCGTGTTTGTTTAACTAGAAGCATGACCAACGGTACCACTATTTGTGATATGAATTTAAAATTAGCATTTCAGGATAAAAGAGAAGCGAAACCCTCTAGGGTAAGTCTTGGACCCAAAATTTCACCTAAAGAACATGTACATGTAAAATAAATGAATCAACATGAACAAAACCCTCAATCTAAAGTTAATATTAAACATATTAAGAGGAAAATTTCCTGAGAAAGGTGAAAGAGACAATAAATTACTCCTAGAATATATGCGTTTGTCCATATCGAGGCTCATCCTAAAACTTTGCCAAAATGAAATAGGCCATAGGTCCAAGATAATTTGGGATTTTTGTGTTGATGTTGCTTGTTGTAATGACAGTCCTAAAAGAAACATCCATTTGAATGAGGCTAAATTAATGACATGTATTGGTACCAACAATGATTGCTCATTGTCTCATGTCTGCAAAAGTGTTTTGTTAGCTTGTCCATGAAGATAATCAACTCAGAAATTTAGTTCAAGCTAAGGAAAGACACAAGGAACATAAATCTTCTACTACTAAAAATAAAGCCGAGTCTAAAGATACACATATTATTATTAGGTCATTGATGGTGAAAGTAGTTATATCTTCTAATGTAAATGGATCTAATCCTAATAAGTAATGATTTTATTGTTATCCATGATCGAGAATTTTGAAGTTTTGAAGGATGTATCTATTTTGATTTATTTTGCTATTTTAGGAAAGGGAAAATACATAATCCCTCATTTTTTAGCAACCCTATCTTCTTGTCCATATAAAGGAGAATAATTTTCCCACACTTTTAATTTAATTATTAATAATTAGTAGGTGAATGGTAGAGATTTAGCCTCCATGAAATATGCCAGAATAGTCATAGTAGTGTTCACATATTAAGGGTTAAGATTTACCTCCAAGTTAATTATGTTGCTTTAAATAATTGATGTCAAATTGTTTAATTAAAGAAAACATCATATCAACATATTTCATATTGAACATGTGATATTTATAAACCATGGTATTGGTCCATAGTATTTTAAGAAGAGCTATTTACTCCAGTTAAGAATTTCCATGGTAAAGTGGGGATAAAAAGTTATAATAAATTTATAATTTAGTTAATTTTATGATTCTTTTTTATGTGGGCAATGTGATATTTATAATGGGGTAATTTTTTTGATGCTTAAAAATTGGTAAAAGTTATTATTATGTGGATTGTAGTCTTGTTGAGATGTTTCTTGTTATATGGTACTAATGTGAAATACAACATCAACCCATTGGTAATGACAATGTAACCTTTGATATTTTTTGTAGACATAACTTTATGTATAAATACAATTTTTTTCTCAAAATGACAACGAATATAATCTATAGTGGGCATGCCTAGCATGCAAATATATTTGTATATATCAAATACATAATCTATGATATAGTGAAAAGTAATAATCTTTTAAATCATATAGTACTCTAGAATAAATTATAGTTGTTTGGAGAATAGTTTCATCTAAGGAATATGACCTTTTAACTATGAATTTTATTTCTCGTCTTCGAGGATAAACTTTTAGTTGTTCAATATTGTATAGCTAAAAATAGATTAAGAAAATATATCTAAAATTACAAAAAAAACAAGGCGAAGCAAGAAGAAAAAAACAATCAAAAATATTTTTACACTTCAAAGCATACAAAGAAATGGGTGCATGTTATTTTGAGAAGAAAAATCTATACAAAAAATATCTAAACAAAAAAATCGAATAACCAAACTAAGATAAATTATCTCACTCCCCTATGTCTAAAAAAAGAGGTAAACACATGAGTAATTCACTATAAAATGTATTTTCATACATTGAAAACGTGTAGCATTAGTGTAGGTTTCAAATATTTAAAATGTATTTAGATTATGAATATTAAGAAAACAAATAAAACATTTTTAATAAAAATTTACATACTAGCACAATCATATAAATTAAATGACTAGTAAATGTTAATAATTATCATTCCATAATAAACATCAAAACATATACTTCATAATACATC
>APFE030766909.1:182888-220505 GCA_000404065.3 Pinus taeda | reverse complement strand
TTGAGATGTTTCTTGTTAAATGGTACTAATGTGAAATACAACATCAACCCATTGGTAATGACAATGTAACCTTTGATATTTTTTGTAGACATAAATTTATGTATAAATACAATTTTTTTCTCAAAATGACAATGAATATAATCTATAGTGGACATTCCTAGCATCCAAATATATTTGTATATATCAAATACATAATCTATGATATAGTGAAAAGTAACAATCTTTTAAATCATATAGTACTCTAGAATAAATTATAGTTGTTTGGAGAATAGTTTCATCTAAGGAATATGATCTTTTAACTATGCATTTTCTTTCTCGTCTTCCAGGATAAACTTTTAGTTGTTCAATATTGTATAGATAAAAATAGATTAAGAAAATATATCTAAAATTACAAAAAAAAACAAGGTGAAGCAAGAAGAAAAAAAACAATCAAAAATAATTTTACACTTCAAAGCATACAAAGAAATGTGTGCATGTTATTTTCAGAAGAAAACTCTATACCAAAAATATTTAAACAAAGAAATCCACTAACCAAACTAAGATAAATTATCTCACTCCCCTATGACTAAAAAAAGAGGTAAACACATGAGTAATTCACTAGAAAATGTATTTTCAGATATTGAAAACGTGTAGCATTAGAGTAGCTTTCAAATATTTAAAATGTATTTAGATTATCAATATTAAAAAAAACAAATAACACATTTTTAATACAAATTTACATACTAGCTCAATTATATAAATTAAATGACTCGTAAATGTTAATAATTATCATTCCATAATAAACATCAAAACATATACTTCATAATACATCTGATGTTGCTAAAATTTAAAAAATTATGAAATTAAATTTATTATTATTATTATTATTATTATAAGTTAATCATATATTCATTTTAGAAAGCATGGAAAAAGATTTTTATCCATGAAGATTTATATCCACTTTATTAACGAGTTTCTTAATCTATAAATAGGGTATGTTACAATAACATGGGCCAGAGCCATCGCTTCTCAATATCACATGCCAAAAAATCCATTACCCATGTTGAGTGTAGGAATTGCACTTGACAAACTCCTCAACACTTAATTGTCAACTCGGGGGTTTTCTAAACTTAGAGACGAAGCATCAGCAATGCTAGAAATGGTATGAACTTTTCCTATCTTTAATCCTACTTCTTAAAGGAAATACTTTGCAGAATCACACAAAAATCAATCGGGAAGATAATTGACACCAAAGCAACTCTAGTGCTGGAATGTAAAAGAAAATTTTGATGTAAATAAAGTAAAGAAATTCCACACAACATAAACAATCTTAAATTCTATAATTAAATGTTATGTTCCTCTCATATGGATGACTAACAGTCTAACAAGTGGACACTTGCAGAATTTTGTCTTCCCTATGATCTTCCTTCCACACAAGCAACCTATCCTTGCACTGTTACAATCTACTTGTAATAGTGTAGGTACAACATCTCTGTGCAAAAGTATCTATGACCTTACTTATTGAAAACTTATGTCTTAGTGGAGGTGCTCTAAGTATAAGGGCTTAGAGCACTCTGTTTCTGTAAAAAGAGATCAGCTCTTGCACCGAAGCAAAGCTTCCTTCACCTAGTTTTCAAATTACTTTCTAAAACACCAAAATATGTATTGTAAAAGAATTGCAACTGTAAATGAAATTCTAAAGTAAATTATCTATGAAAAAGGAAATGCTTCAATTCATTAAACCTTGAAAAGGAAATAAACTTAATGAAATAAAAGCACTTCAAAATAATCAAATAGTAGTCTAAGTGTTTTGCATGCGTTATCTAGTTTTAGTAATCCATTCAAAGATGCTTATGCTCTTTGCAAGTATAATATGTTTATGATGATTTTATACAACTGCTTCGAGATCCTCTTAATGATGAACTTTTAATACCAAAGATAGTTACTAAATAAATGATTCATTTACTTGCATAATAACTGGAAATAATATGCATAGAAGTGACTCACTATTCACTACAAAAGAATGATTAAACCAAAGTGCAAGCAACACCATGCACTGGTGCATGAGAGGGCTCTCTACATGATCCGATAAAAAATGAGTTAAAACAAATATTGAGAATAAAAAAAACCGAGGAAGATATCTCATAAATAAAGTAAACATAGCTAACTATCAAATCATGGATCTGTTTCACACGTTAGCTACAAAAGATATTTTAAATCATAACTTGAAAGATAAAAATTAAAATTATAACATCACAAAACTACAAACGAAATATCCACACCTTCTTCTCGAATAACGAAAGTGAGAGGGGTAAACGAGCTAGGTTGGCTGGGCCCTAGCCAACCAGCTCGTTACACTTCTAAGGACAGAAAAAGATCAACACTCCAAAAGATACATCAAAGCTAAACTAGAAATTGTGTATGCAAGTCACGACAATTCTCATGTATTAGTTGATTCAGGAAATATACATGATAAAGGAGTCTAGCCCCAGAGCTAAGGAGATAACTGGATTACATAAAAAAAATACAATCAATGGTTCTCTACCAGCCTCCTCCTACCTATATATATATTATATATATCCTTTTGGCTCTAGACGTTTTCACTAATTACAAACATTTCTTGTTTAGGCCTTTCGACCGAATAGACTTAGAATCTAAAATTACAAACTTGGCTATTGGTTATAATATACATGAATCTCAATTAGTCATAGCCTAACTTTGAAAAACATTCCCTGATTGCATGCCACCTATTATCCTGCTTCAATTCATCAACAATTAAAATTAGAGTCAAGGATTTCAACCCATCCTCGTGGAATATTTGGCTTCTCGGAAATCTCAGACAATCTTCCTAGCAGTGCAAGAATCTACCTACACTAGTCATACTCATTCATAACTGATACTAAGTTCCATGATTAATCTAGGAAATTAATATCAGTTACAAGAGATATGTAAATAGGCATGAAATCTATTAGAGTCCTATGGTGATAGGATTCATAATTTTGAAGTGGATGAGGTTAAATCTTGTAATATTGTACACACCTTTCAATTCTGCAAATGTTTTCCATATTAAAATTAAAAACTGTAAAGAGGGTGTATCCTAAAAGAAATATCAAAGGACAAGAAAAATAAGAAAAGATAAAAAAATACAAAAAAATATGAAAAAAAATGAACTCCAAACAAAAAAAAGATCATGAAAGTGTGCAAGTCTAAGTGCCACTATTTTTTACTTTACTGCTTAAATAATGGTTGTGTGTAGCTTGTCATACATGCCACAACCCATGATAGTCAAACTACTTAATATTGGTTATTTCATGCTTGGAATTTCATGTTTATAGTTAGAGAATAAAATCTAACCAAACACTTTAATCTTGGCAGATCATTAGATAGGTAGAGAAATAAAAGGAGCTCATTAGTTTAATATGAGCCGTTGGAAGATATAAGGTTAGAAGCATATAGTTTTTTTTATAAAAGAAAATGAAAGAAAAGGGCTTGCTAGCTTAAGTGCACCCACCAAAGTGAAGAAAAAATGTTAGGGTAAGTAAAGAAAGGTTGTAGAAATACAAGTTACTTAGATCATAAGCACTAGTATCATGCTTTACTATGTGTTTCAATTGTGGAAGAGAAATTATCAATGAAAAAAGCATGATCATAAGTTGATTGGCCTAAATCCCCCTTCATTTCATTTCACCCCCACTCTATACTCACTAATATCCCTTTTACCCCTTCATGGCTTAAGAAAACCCCTTTCCCCTCATTTTTACTCCTACCTCTTAGTTTAACACATTTCCCTAGTCAATTACTCCTAAACTTGATTCTCCTAAGTGTGAAAACCCCTTTCCCCCCTTTTAAAATCATGTTTTCCCTTCAATGATTACCCAAAAACCCCTCTAAACCCTTTAACCTAACATTAAAAACCCCTCGCTTCACTAAATCCACAGATTGACCATTTTCCTGACTAAACCTGAGTTTAACTTGCCACCCTGTTCGAGTAAACTAGCCCCGCTACTCCCAAAAATCCACAGTTTAATTAAATTTGTGATTAAGCATGGGTTAATTACTCTAAAAAATGATTAAAACCCATGGGTCCTGCTAACCTCTACCGAATCACCTGACCACATAACTTTCCAATGCGATGACCATCTAATCATCCACCCCCAGATCTAATGGCCATCACCCATATCGTGCTTGCACAATGTCTGAACTTTAACGGCCTGAGAGCATGCGATATGGGCAGTTTCACTTAGTGCCAATTTCCTTATGTGTTGACATCTAGCATAGATCACATTCCCCCACCAAAATATTGCCCGACCCCCATAAGCAATGTGATGGCCTCCAAAACCACTTCCCCACCAAAATCAAAGCCATCCTTATTCATAAAACATTTTTTCCCTGCCATTTTACATTCGGTCACGATTAAAAGCCTTCTGACACCCATTCTCACCCTTTTTCGCTCAAATCGTATTATTCAACCTCTGAGGCACCTGCGCATTCCGAACACCTACAACCAATTGTCAACTATCAATGCCTTCCAACGCCACCACTGCACACCACCCTAGCTGCCAAAGCCCTCTGCAAACCCCAATTGAAAACCAATTGCAGCCCTGATTGTAAATTCTAGCTATTTAAGCAAAAAACCAGAATTGCCTCCTCTTTAATGAAATAATATTAAATTCTTAAAATAATTGAAAGAATTTAATTAATTTCAATTTAAATTGAGAATCTAACATTGCCAAAGTACCAAAACCCCAACCTGCAACCTGCTAGTACCCTACCCTAGTTTCAACTACTCAAATTTCATTCTCAAAGCCATATAAAGCCTAACTTTACATATTTTATCACAGGAATGGCTACCCCAACCTCTCTAGATATTAGAACAATGACAATCCCTCACTTAGATATTGACAACCTCGCCCTAGTAGACAAAGGTTTTCAAATCAAAGACACAATCAGCCAAGACAACCTTCTGAGAATCCATTGTTGGGTGAAGGATAGATTCTTGAACAAAGCAGATTATATCCACATTTGGGACTCAAATCTACCCAATTATACATTTCCAGAATCCCATCCATTCCCAAACATTATATATTTCTACCATGCATGTTACATACCTAGCTAGAGGGCTATAATTTCCCAAAACCAAGACTTCTTATTTTCAATTACTACTGAGTCTATCAACTAGATGCCTCAAATCCAACCTATCCACAATTTGACTCCTTTGTCCATTGCACACTTGATGGACCTGCACACCACATTAGACCCAGCTAAGATCAAGCAAATTTTTCAGAATTTCATCATTGAGGAGCGCCATACTCTTAAGGAAATTCCACCCTATCTTTTTGCTATCTTTTGAGAGACTGGGAGGAGAATAATCTAGATTATCTCATGCATCCCGTGATTCGCATCAGACTATTTTGTGGATGAAATAATCATGTCCTTCTTGTCCATTTTCACTCCAGGCTAGCCTCCTCCCATTATGTATGATTATGCCCAGTTCATTGCAGATAGAATGCATGAACAATTCACTAGATTTCCCACTGAAAGAGTCTTCAAATACTCTTTAGTATTGTTTCATATGTCCCTTTATTACCAAATAGACAAGTTCCTAGTGAAGGTTCAGAAAATAGTTACCAGAGGAAAGGAATGAATTCATCTACTAGACACCCCTGGTCCACAAGTATAACACAACATTCACATACATAGACTTCATAGAATTTTTTGTTCACCCTGTCATGAACATGTTGACTTCTAGCACTCAACCTATAATTAGTAGTGAGATCAAGAGAGTATTGCATCTCGTGAATAATAGCAGAGTAGGAGACTAGTACCTCTACCTAAACCATACCGAAATTAGGATCTATGGCAATGAATTACCCCCTACAAATTGCCTAAGTATATTCCAATGGGATTATTTTCCTTGGAATACTTCAGGAAAATGATAGCTATGGATGAGGTCCAGTTCTTAGCTACTAGGAAGAAAACACAGTTTAAAATGAAAAACCAAATGGGCCCTTTCATCTGCAACACCAAAGAGGTTGGTCCTGATGCTGATAAGATACTCCAACAATTCAAATTCAAGAATAGTTTCATTTGGCCTTATGACCCTCATGGGGTTATAGAAAACTCATACAAAAGGTCAAGAGTGGACCTTACATCAACTACCCCATGCCTGACATTGAACAATATGCTAATCAATCAGAATGGGTAGAGAAAACATTAATAGATAAGGGTAGAACATAGGTGGAAGTGGAGAACACCATAATTGACTTGGAGAAACAATTTGACAAAAGTTTTTTCTTGCAGGTCCCAAAGTAGGAAGAGCCCATGAATATCCCTCCCATCATTCAGACTCCTATCAATGAGAAGAAGAATCATGAAACAAATAGGGAGGAAGCTTCAAGATTTGCTATCAGTACCATTGGTCAACATTTCCAACTAAGCAAATGACAAAAAATGACTCATCTATGTGAACATGAAGAAGACATTGCATCAACAGAAATGATTGATAATGATGTAATGGGACAAAGGACCAGACAAAAAAATAAAACTACTGCATCAACGGAAACACAGCATCCCTCCTCTTCAAACACCTAGATTATACAAAGACATAAGAGTTTGGAGATGTCTTCCTTTACTAGGCCAGCTGACAAGGAAGTAGATATCAAGGAAAGATTCAAGGAGATCAAAATGAGGAATGAGAAGCTCGAGGTAGACACTTATGCCAAGTACATGCAGATGACACCACCAAACCAGAGCAGATTGATGTCAACCTTTGACATCAAAGAAGATAAAATCCACATTTCTTTATTACAACCTATTGTAGAGCAACCTAAAACCACAAGTCACTACAAGAAGACAAACTTTGAAGTCTAATCCACGGATGTGCATCTCATAGATTAAATATAATTTCACAAGCAAGTTGGAGAGATGATATACTCCACCCTCACAACAAAAGCTATGGCAGCATTCAAGCTCAAATAATCATTAAATAATGTGACAACCCAGTACGAACTAGAAAAAGCCTCCTCCAGTTCCAAAGACACAAGGATCAAATCCTTAGAAGACCTCGTAATTGAGTTGGGCCATGACCCAAAGGACATCAAGGCTACTGAATAGTTGATTAAGAAGAAAAATCAAGACATTACAGCCCTTAAGAAACAACTCAAGCTGCCTCAGTCACAACACCCTCAAAGGAAAGAAATCCTAGAAAGCCAAACAAATCATGAGGAGATGATGGACTTGGTGCTGTAACATAATGACTAATTGAAGGAAATGGAAAAAGAAATAGATAGCTTGATCGAGTTCAAACAAGCTACTCTAGACAGTTTTCCTTCAACTGTCATTCCTATAGAGACCACAGTTATGCCTTCCACATTCACAACAACATTAGCTCCCATTGGTCCAGTGGTCACTGCATTTGTAGTAGCAACAACTGCTACATCAACATCGACATCAACAACAACAGGTACCACAAGTGATGAAACAAATAGGTTGGTTAAGGAAATGGAAGAACTGTTCATTCAGACGAGTGAAATGAACAAATTAAAAGAGAAACTTACCAGCCTAGAGATAGATTGTAGGTTAGCCCATATCATGCACAAGGATGAACAAGAGAAGGCTACGAGAATGAATGAGAGAGTGAAAAACCTAGAGAAAGAATTGACACTGAGGGAGTTTTTGGGAAAGGCCAAGAAATTATTATGGGTCAATATTGTTAACTCTATCAATGATATTTGGCCATCCAGTCCATTTTTGAAAAGATAGACTTGATCAAACAGGATATAGAATCCATCCAGAAGGTTAAAGAAGAACTTGGAGAAATGTCAGAGGAAGCAATAAGAATTATCCAATTCCTCAACTCCAAGAACAAATATCAGCTATAAGAACTTGACATCCTTGATATGATAGGTACCATTTTGGAAGTCAAGAGGGTCTTAACTAAGAGAAACTTAATGTTAAATTTAGAAGATAAGTGCCAAACCATGCAACTAACCGTTGATAGGTTTATGACCAAATTTGAAATTTTGAGAGAAAAGGGACTACCTAGTCCCTTAGTCATAAATGTTAAGCTTGTGACACAAGAGGACTACAACAAGAAAATTAGGGAAGTGGTGAAAGAAGAGGCAAGTACCTCATTAATGACTGGTATACCAACTTGTAGAGTATTATACCAGACTCTTTTGAAAATTTGTATTACCTCAAGCATGAGGTGAAACACTTATATATCAATAAGCCTACTTTTGTAAAAAATATAGAGGCTGGTGAGATATATAGGAAAATGACCAACATCCAGTTACTAGATGAAGAAACATGGAAAATACTGAATGATTTGCTATATTAAAAGCACAATATATTATAAAATGTAAATTATAAGTGTACAGTAAGACGTAAATGAGCATGGTAAAAGGCTGAAGGTAGATCAGCACAACCAAAGTGTATCAGGCGAAAGAGTATCAAATAAAAGGTGAAAGCCAAACAACCTACCAGCATAAACGGCCAAAAATCAAAGCATAATAGGCAGTAGAACCAAAATAACATGGACAACATGAAACAACTCAATAGTTGTCTCTCTCTTCTTGCAAGAAGATATTTCCATTTCCTAGATTAATTCTCAAATTAGTTTGAGATATTTTGTAATAAACCTTTTGTATAAATACTTCAAAATTCGAAGTATTAGTTATGGATTATTTTACATTTTCATATATATTTTGATCTTAAACCTAAGGGTGATTGTACTATTTCCAAGTCAGCAGACTGGAGAAAGTAATAAAAGCATTTCACTACAGGATTCATGAGATGGGCCATTTGCAGTGAAGTACTTTATTGTGTTATTGTGTTACCTTTCTTTTCTGTTTTCATAATATTAAATTTGTTATAAAAAAAAAAAAATAATAATAATAATAAAATAAATAAAAATAATAAAAATAAAATAAAATAAAAAATAAAAAATAAAAAAATTAATTGGAAATATCATATGGAACTTGTTTAATTACCCTTTGTTTTGCACATTAATTTATTTAAATGTTTTCTTCGGATACCCAGATCTGAGAATCCTTAATAGCTCTACCATCCTCATTGACTTCTTCTATTTCTTCCAAAGTTCGGTCTAGGGAAACCTTGATTGTTCCTTGGAATCGATTTGAATCCATTCACCATTTAGCCTCTAAGATCTGCATTGACTCATCTATCTTTCCCTATAGACACTTTTCTTAAAACCCAATCCACTCTTGTCTATCACACATCCGACTCCATAGCCCGGTGGTATAATCCAATCCTCTTTCCATCTAAGTGATCCCACCACCAAATTTTCAAAACAAAACCCAAGTGCAATTAATAACTAGCCTAAAATCATTTTAAATAAAACAAATTTAAATCTTAAAGAGAGAGCCCTCTCTAAGCATTAGGAAGGCTAGGTCCTGATCTCCAAAAGTGGTTTGTTGTTAACTTTGGTTTTTATTTCTTCTTACTTCAAAAGAATTATCAGAGTGCTAACATTTCTGGTGACCATACTAGGGACTCGACCTCAGTATCATAAAAAATTAAAGAAACCTTATATTAAACATTGAGCCCCTTAAGTTCATTATCCGAAGTAAAATTCCAAAAAAAAATAAAAAATAAAAATAAGAATTCATAAAAATAGTTTAAAAACTTAAAGTTCTAGCTTCTAAGAAGATTCATTATGCTAGGGAAAACCAAAATCCAAATCCTGCAACTATAGTTGATGATCTAGATAGAATTCTAAGAAAACCAAAAAACCAAGAATCTCAGGTAAGTAGTAGCCAGCTAGCCAGAACCAATTCACTCCCTAAGGAGTTGTCAACTTTAGAGGAAATCCCTTTTGATTTGTCATTTGACCTCTCACTATTTGGAAGTAAATCTGAGAATGCTATCCATGAAACAATATTAGACCCTAAGTTTACTCAACTAATTGAATAAAAAAGGGTTATCCATCCAGATTTAGATAAATTTGCCTTGGAAACTTTTGACAAATTAGAAGCTTTGACCTCCACATTGATTAGAAATATAGATTGTGCTTACCTTTAACAATTGGTTGAGCTAGCTGCCCTTACTACTACGTGTCAAATTTCTGCACAACCTTCATCCACTGTAAATACCCCTTCTTTTACCACAACATCACAAATTGTATCTACCACAATCGAATCACCTAAAACAATTATTAATCAATCATCTCCATCATCATCTAGTTCACCTTCATCAGTTTGAAGCCCTTCTTCAACCACCACAACTTTACCCCCAAGTCAAACCAAAATCGTAGCAATGGAAAACCGATATGCTAGTCCTGTTACACATACCCAACTCCATCCCATGCCTACAGATTATCAGAGTAAGATATTCCTGTTGTATGCTACTGGTCATTACACTAGAGAGAAGCATGTAAGCAAGATGTTTAACTTTTTTGAATTGCATGAAATAGGTGTCTAAATGAGATTGTTTGCCCAAACTTTAACTAGGGATGTTAAGCAATGGTTTAAATCCTTTCCTACCAACCATATTGCAAATTTAGCTAACTTTCAAAGTTTATTCATTAATAGATGGGAGAGAAAGAAAAACCCATTGCAAATACTTCCTAAATATGACAATATTAGAGGAGCTCCTAATGATTCAATTCAAGACTATTCCACTAGGTTTAATAATATCTACAATGCAATTCCAGCCAAAATTAAGCCTCCACCTGACCTAGTATTAATTAAGTTCCCTGATGGTTTTGATGTTGACATGCCATACCACCTAAGGGAAAGAAACCTTGAAACACTTGAACAAATGTAGATAAATGTTGTTAGTGTAGAGGCCAACCTATTAGCTAAGAAAGCATGAATGACAAATGAAAATAAAGTTGTATTTAAAGAGGAAGCTTCAACTTCAAATGGAAAAGTATATGTTTTAGCTAATAGTTTAGAAAGTATAATAAATAGGTTAGAGAACATGGAGAGGAAAAATCAATGGGAGGATCAACAACTACAACACCCAATAAGAAACCAAAATTTTAGGAAGAACACTAATGCTACAAAAAATACTACACCAGATCAACAGATTAGGACCCCTTCCAAGAAAACTATGTTTAGGATTCACAGAACCAAGAAGTAGAGGATGATACCTAGATTAACTTACTAGAAACCAAAGAGGAAGACATTGTTTTCCATACTCAAGAAGAATAGGAGTTATATATGCTTCAACTATTGCAGTTAGAATCTGATGAATCTTTTGATTTTAAATAGGGATATGAGTCAGCTATATATGAGGTACATAAACAATATAACTTGAGACGTAAGAAGAATAATGAGACTCACATTAAAAGATCCACCCAAACCTAGACTAAGATAATAAAAGAATCTCTAGTTAATAAAGTGTTGCAAATCCTTCCTAGGGGAATACCAGAAACTTCAACCCCTAAGATTGTAGATATAACCTCCACTGAGACAATTACTGAAAACAATCAAAATAAAGAGAAATCAAGGAAAAACAGTAGAAACACAGACTAAAATGCCTACCACTAAGAAACATAATAAGGGCACTCAAACTACACATATTAAGGAAGATCTAAATAAAAAAAAACAATCCTCAGCTACCTTTCAACATCAAAAATGATATAGAAAAATGAAAGATATCAGTTCCTTTGACCAAACTAGTAAAGAATGAATTTTATGGGTCACAAAGAGCTGAGACTTTGAATATAGGAGAGGGAGAGGACTCTGTTAATTTGGATGATGACCAGCCTGAATACAAGAGTTACACATAAACATTCATGATAAAATTTTGCATAATGTTATGTTCGACTTAGGGCCATCCCACAATTTTATGCCAAAGGCAATAATGGAAAGACTCAACCTAGACACTACTAGGCCTTATAAGGATTTTTTTCTGACTCCAGTCTGGTTAAATGCCTTGGTCTAATCAAGGACTTACGTGTGACTCTTGTCTAGTGCCCTGCAAAGAGAATTCTAATGGACATTTTAGTTGTAGACATCCCACCAAAACATGGAATGCTGCTATCTTGCTCATGGGGAGGAAAATTGTAGGGATCCTTGTAGTTGGATATATCTTATGCCACCATATTTATTTTTGATCAACCAAGAAAATTATATAGGGAGACCTTGATGAAGTACATGATTAGTAGTGAGGAGAAGCTACAAAAATTTCCCATATATTCCATGCATTCAAATATGGACTCTTTCATCTTATACAATGTAGAAACTGATAATAAGGAAATCACAGCAAAAGACCTTCAGTACGAAATAGTTGACAACGAGAACATATTTCATGACTCACTTTGGCATTTAGACTTTGATAGGTATGTCAATAGATTAGGGGTTAGTGTCGGAATGTGGGCCATTAATATAGAGAATAATCATGTTGAGGGAAATGCTTGCATATTGAAATTCAAATGTACCAATAATATGGCCGAATATGAAGCCCTAATTATAAGGTTACAATTGGTTAGGAAATTGGTAGCCAAAAGAGTTTCCATCAAGGGAGACTCAGAGTTGATTATCAAATAGATCATTGGTGAATACTCTATGAACAACCCTAGGCTTGGTCGATATAGGGATACTATTTTAGACTTGATCAAGGACCTCCTGGAATCAAACTTTGTTGCAATTCCTAGAAAAAAAAACATGCAGGTCCACAGTCTAGCCACCTTTTCTAGTACTTGTAAACTGCCATTTCAACCAAACCACTAGTACACTGCAGAAGTCAGACATAGGCCTATGGTACCAGATAACCTCAAGTAATTGCAGATTTTCTCCCAAGACTCTTAGATCTATGATTTCATGAACAGTGAAGGTGAATTTTAGAATTGCAAGATAGATACTGATTGTACAATAGAGAGTAATCTACAAAGTAGGAAAGATGTAAATATTTTTTATATAGATAAACCAACTAAATTTACTATAGTAGAAATAGATAGTTAAGAGAATGCAAACATAGATGAAATAATGGATAACAATCCTAAGATTCTTAATTTGAAAAATAATTTTTTTCCTAAAGGATTAGTACCTTTAGAGGATTTGTTTGACTGTAATGATGTAGATAGGAAACCCAAGATGCAACCTCTGAGAGCTAACATAGAGGAGGTTAACATAGGAACTAAGGATAAACCAAAACTCATCAAACTATAAAAAGCCTTACCTCCAGAGGAAAAGGTTAAATACATCAATCTGTTTAAGGAGTTCCTGGATGTATTTGCATGGAGTTATGAAGACTTAAAATCTTATGTCATCAGCATAATCCAACACAAAATACCTCTAAAAGAATATCATAAACCTTTCAAACAGAAACCTAGGAGGATAACCCTAGTTCTTATGCCATCCATAGAGAAAGAGGTTAAAAGATTTTTTGATGCCCAAAACATAGCCCCCATTAGATACCTAGACTGAATTTCAAACTTAGTTACAACAAAGAGACAGGTGAAATTAGACTTTGTCTCTATTTTAGAAACTTAAACAATGTCTCTTTAAAAGACAACTACCCCTTACAAAAAATGGACCATATATTGTAGAGGGTAGTAAGCTCATATATGATTTCACTGCTAGATGGACTCTCTGGGCATAACCAGATCTTAGTCCAACCTAAGGACCAAAACAAAAACACGTTTACCACTCCTTGGAGTACCTTCATGTATTTGAAGATACCTTTTGGATTAATGAATGCAGGTGCCACATTTCAAAGAGTTATGGATACAACTTTTGCCAAAGATATCCGTGATTTATTAGTAGTATAACAGGATGACATCATAGTCTTCTTTGAATCTAACAATGAACACTTAGACTGCCTAAGAAGTGTATTTATCAGATGAAGGAAATTTGGGATTTATTTAAATCCTAGAAAGACACTTTTCGACCTAGAAGACGAAAAGTTGTTAGGACACATCATATCTAAAGATGGGATTAGGATAGACCTTGCTAGAACAGAATCCATTTTGACCATTTGCCATCCCCAAAACATTAAAGAGCTACAACCATTTCTAGGTAAGATTAATTATCTTAGGAGATTCATCTCAAATCTAGCAAAATTAATTACGAAGTTGAAAAAAATGCTAAGAAAGGACTCAACAATTAAATTGACACTGGTGGCCAAACAATATTTTGAAGCTATTAATGAACCTTTAACCAAAACTCCAGTCCTGATTAGTCCCGAATTTAACAAAGATTTTATTATCTTTACTTTTTCTTAAGAACACACCATTGCAGTAGTCTTGCTGCAAAAGAACATTCAAGGATATGAACAACCAATAGAATTCTTTAGTAAATCTTTAAGAGATGCCACGCTCAAATACAATATCATGGAAAAACATGCATTATCTTTACTTATGGCAATCAAAGACAGAGTGTATATTTTATACTCTCACATTATTTCCTATGTTCCAAACTCTATAGTTAAGGACATTTTGAATCAAAATGGGCCTGAAGGTAAAACATTCAAGTGGATCGCCACAATATTGGAATATGACATAGATATAAATCCCACAAAGCTCATGAAAGGCCAAGGTCTAGCCAAACTCATGGTTGAATCAAACTATCAGGCCTTAGATGTCAACTTTATTAGTGCCCTTGATGATCAGGAGGACATGACGACTCCACAGATTAGTGAACCATTTACTAATTTTCCCTCGTACGAAAATATTACATTTGTATTACTAAAATTGCAAGCTCCTCTTGGATTGACAATAACTAAAGCTAGATTCTTGAAGATGAAGTCGTTAAGGTATTGTATTATAGATAACGCATTATTTTTGAATGACAATAGTGGTAGTATTTTAAATTGTTTGTTGAAAGGTGAAGTTGAAAATATTTTACAAGAGTTTCAAGCAAGGTATTTTGGAAGACAACTATATATTGGAAGAGCACTGCTGACAAAATATTGAGGGCTGGTTTCTATTGGTCAACTTTGTTTACAAATGTTAAAAAACATGTGACCTCCTATAATAAATGCCAAATTTTTGAAGGAAAGAGAAAACTTTTACCCTTGCCTCTTAAACCAATTTCCAGTGAGATACCGTTTCAACAATGGGGGTTAGAATTCATTGGAGAAATACACCCAGCCTCCTCATCCCAACACAAGTGGATTCTAACTGCCATAGACTATTTTACCAAATGGATAGAGGCCATACCTTCTAGGCAATCCATAGACACTGTCATAATCTCCTTCCTAGAGAATAATATCATGTCAAGATTTGGATGTCCCTAGAAGCTCATTACTAATAATGTAAGCGCCTTTAAATCCAAAAGAATGATAGATTTTTGTAACAAGTACCACATCACCCTTGGCCATTCCACAAACTATTACGCTCAAGGTAATGGACTGGAAGAGTCATCCAACAAAAGCTTGGTTAGTATTATTAAAAAAATACTGGAAGATAAAAAAAATACATGGAACAAGAAGTTAGTCAATGCCTTTTCGGCAGATAGACTGACTACTAAGAATTCCATAGGAACATCACCGTATCAGTTGGTTTACAGGATGGATGTTGCTTTCCCATCATCCTTGGGAGTGCCAGTGACGAGGATAACATAGGAATTATAGGTGGAACCAAATGATATTCACAGAAGAATAAATCAGACCATACACCTGCAACAAATTAGAGAAGAACTATATGTAAAATCACAGGTAATCTAGGAAAATATCAAGAAAGTCTTTGATAAAAAGAGTAAAGAAGATGATTTTTACATAGGAAACAAAGTCATTAAGTGGGATTCAAGGAGAGAAGACAAAGGGAAGCATGGAAAATTTTAGTGTTTGTGGCAAGGGCCTTATCTCATTTATAGCTACAAAGGCAACAATGCCTTTTTCTTGACAAACATAGATGGATCAGATCTACCTGGAGGACCTGTTAATGGTAGAATGCTGAAGAATTATTTTTCCACTGACTCACAATAGTTCACTTTACTTTGCATCATTGTACATATAATTACAAAGCGTAGATTGGATTGGATGGCAATCCTTTCAAGTTGAAGCCTAGAGAGAAGGCCCAGAGCTTTGGAGGATTCACTGTCATAAGTATCAATAAAGCAGGAATCACAAAAGGACAGTTCGCAAGGTAACTACAATCACAATTCAAACACTACTGGTCTTCAATGTTCTTGACATCTCACCAAAAAATTCCATCCCCATGTGGAGCCACTATTACAGACCTATAGTGATAGGATTCATAACATTGAATTGGATGACGTTAAATCTTATAGTATTTTACATACCTTTGATTTTTACAAATGCTTTCTATATTAAAATTAAAAAATGTAAAGAGGGTATTTCCTATAATAAATATCAAAAGAAAAGAAAAATAAGAAAAGATAAAAAAATACAAAAAGAAATGAAAAAATATGAACCCCAAACAAAAAACAGATCATGAAAGTGTGCAAGTCCAAATGCCACTACTTTTTACTTTACTGTCTTAAATAATGGTTGTGTGCAACTTGTCATACATGCCACAACTCATGATAGTCAAACTTCTTAATCTTGATTAATTCATGCTTTGAATTTCATGTTTATAGTTAGAGAATAAAATATGACCAAACAGATTAATCTTGGAAAATCATTAGATAGGTAGAGAAATAAAAGGAGCTTATTAGTTTAATCTGAGTGCTTGGAAGATATAAAGTTAGAAGTAGATAGTTTTCTTTATAAAAGAAAAGGAAAAAAAAGGGTTTGCTAGCTTAATGACACCCACCAAAGTGAAGAAAAAATGTTAGGGTAAGTAAAGAAAGGTTGTAGAAATACAAGTTATTTGGATCATAAGCACTACTATGTGTGCAAGAGAAATTATCAATGAAAAAGACATGC
This sequence comes from Pinus taeda, assembly GCA_000404065.3. Classification (NCBI taxonomy): domain Eukaryota; kingdom Viridiplantae; phylum Streptophyta; class Pinopsida; order Pinales; family Pinaceae; genus Pinus; species Pinus taeda. The sequence goes on along the minus strand of APFE030766909.1, from coordinate 203,729 downwards.
TCATAAGTTGATTGGCCTAAATCCCCCTTCATTTCATTTCACCCCCACTATATACTCACTAATTTCCCTTTTACCCGTTCATGGCTTATGAAAACCCCTTTCTTGTCATTTTTACTCCTACCCCTTAGTTTCACACATTTCCCTAGTCAATTACTCCTAAAATTGATTCCCCTAAGTGTGAAAACCCCTTCCCCCTTTTAAAATCATGTTTTCCCTTCAATAATTACCCAAAAACCCCTCTAAAACCCTTATCTTAACATTAAAAACTGCTCGCTTCACTAACTCTACCGCTTAACCATTTTACAAACTAAACTTGAATTTAACTTGCCACCCTAGTGAAGTAAATTAGCCCTCCTACCCCCAAAAATCCACTGTTTAATTAAATATGTGGTTAAGCGTGGGTTAATTAGTCTAAACAATGATTAAAATCCATGGGTCCCACTAACCTCTACCCAATCACCCAACCATGCAACTTTCCAACATGATGACTGTCTTATCGTCCATCGCCAAATCTAACGACCATCCCCGATATCGCGCTCGCGCGATGTTCGACCTTTAGCTACCCAAAAGCACACGATATGGGTAGCTTTTCTCAGGGCCCATTTGCCTACATGTCCACCTCTAACATAGGTTAGGTTCCCCTAGAAAATACTACCTAACTGCCATAAGTGGTGTGATGGCCTCCAAAACCACTTCCTCACCAAAATCAAAACCAGCACTATTCATAAAACATTTTTTTCCCCACAATTTTCCAATCAATCAAGGTTAACAGCCTTCAGACTCCCATTTTTGCCCTTTTTCATTCGCATCACATTGTTGAAACTCTGAGGCACCTGTGCATTCCGAACTCCTGTTACCAGCTGTCAACCATCAAAGCCTTCCAATGCCACCACTACACACCATCCTAGCTGCCAAAGCCATCTTCAAACACCAATTGAAAACGAGGTACAGCCCTGACTATAAATTCAGGGTATTTAAGAAAAAACATAGAATTGTCCCTCTTTAATGAAAGAATATTAAATTCTTAAAATAACTAAAAGAATTTAATGAATTTAAATTTAAATTGAGAGTCTACCATCGCCAAAGTACCAGAACCCCAACCTGCAACCTGCTACTACCCTACCTTGGTTTTAATTACTCAAGTTTCACTCCCAAATCCATATAAAGCCAAATTTTCCACATTTTATCACAGAAATGGCTGCCCCAACCTCTGTGGATGTTAGACCAATGACAACCCCTCACTTAGAGATTGACCACCTAGCCCTAGCAAAACTGGATTTTCAAATCAAACACACAGTCACCCAAGACAAATTTTTGAGAATCCATTTCTAGGCCAAGGATATATTCTTGAACAACGTAGATGACATCCACCTTCAAACACAAATATACCCATTTATACATTCCCAGAAGCCCATCCATTCCTAGACATTGTACATTTCTAGCATGCATGTTACATACCTAAACAGAGGGCTATAATTACCCCAAACGAAGACTTCTTGTTTTCAATTAATACTGAGTCTATCAGATATATACTTCAAATCCGACCCAGCCAAAATTTGACTGCTTTGTCCATTGCACACTTGTTTGACCTGTACACCACATTAGACCGAGTTAGGATCAAGCAAAGTTTTTAGAATTTCATCGTTGAGGAGTGACATACTCCTAAGGACATTCCACCCTATGTTTTTGCTATCTTTTCAGAGACTCAGAGGAGAATAATCTCCATGATCTCATGCATCCTAGGATTCACAACCGATGAGTTTGTGGATGAAATAATTGTGGATTTCTTGTCCATTTTCACTCCAAGCCAGCCTCCTACCATTACGTATGATTATGCACAATTCATTCCATACAGAATGCATGAAGAATTCAGCAGATATTCCACAGAAAGAGTCTTCAAATACTCTTAAGTACTATTTCATATGTTCCTATATTATCAAATATACAATTTCCCAGTCAAGATTCAGAAAACAGATACCAGGGGAAGGGAAAGATCAGTCATTTACTAGACACCCTTGGTCCAGAAGTATAACACAACATTTACATACAAAGACTTCATAGATTGTTTTGTTCACCCTGCCATGAACATGCTGATTTCTAGCACTCAACCTAGAATAAGTACTGGTATCATGAGAGTATTGCAAATGGCAAAGAATAGTAGAGTAGGAGACTGGTACCTCTACCATAATCATACTAAAATTAGAATCTATGGTTGTGAATTACCCCCCTACAAGTTGCCTAAGTATCTTCCAATGAGATTATTTTCCCTAGAATAGTTTAGGAAAATAATATATCTGTATGAGGTCCACTTCCTAGCTACTAGGAAGAAAACATAATTTAAAATGAAAAACCAAATGGGCCCTTTCATTTGCAACACCAAAGAGGTTGGGCAAGAAGTTGATAAGATACTCTAGAAATTCAAATTCAAGAGTAGTTTCATCTGGAATTATGACCCTCATGGGCTGATAAGAAAAATCACACAAAAGGTCAAGCTGGGACCTTACATCCACTACCCCATGCCTGAAATTGAACAATATGCTAATTAGCTAGAATGGGTAGAGAAAACATTGATTAATAAGGACAACACAGTGGTGGATGTGGAGAGCACCATGATTGACTTGGAGAAATAATATGACCAAAATTCTTTGTTATAGGTCCTAGAGTTGGAAGAGCCCATGAATATCCCTCCCATCATTTAGACTCCTGTCAAAGAGGAGAAGAATCCCAAAAGAAATAGGGAGGAACCTTCAAGATCTACTATGGGCACCACTGATTAGCAGTTCCAACTAAGCAAACGGCCCAAATTGACTCCTCTATCTGAACAAGAAGAACACATCGCATCAATAGAAATGATTGATACTGATGCAATGGTGCAATGTAGTAGATAAACAACTGAGACTGTTGCATCAACAAAAACACAACAACCCTCCTCTTCAAACACCTAGATTATACTGAGATAGAAGAGTGTGGAGGTGTCTTCCTTTGTCAGGTCAACTGACAAGGAAGCAAACATAAAGGAAAGATTCAAGGAGATCAAGATGAGGAATGAGAAGCTCAAGGTAGACACTTATGCAGATGACACCACCAAACCAAAGGAGATTGATGTCAGCCTTTGACATCAAAGAAGATAAAATGCAGGTGTCTTTCTTACAACCTACTGTAAAAAAGCCTAAAACCATAGGAGACTACAATAAGACTAACTTTGCGGTCTTATCCAGGGATGTGCATCCCATAGATCAAATAAAATTTTACAAGCATGATGTAGATATGGTCTACTCGACCTTGAAAACAAAAGAAATGGTAGCATTCAAGCTCAGGGAATCATTAGACAATGTGACAGCCCAATACAAACTGGAAAAAGCCTCCTCCAGTGCCAAGGACACAAGGATCAAATCCTTAGAAGACCTGATCATTGAGCTAGGCCATGACCCAAAGGACATCAAGGCTACTGAACAATTGATTAAGAAGAAAAATGAAGACATTGAAACCCTTAAGAAATGGCTCAAGCTGCCTCAGTCATAGCACCCTCAAACAAAGGAAGTCCTAGAAAGCCAAACAAATCATGAGGATATCATGGACTTGGTGCTACAACTTAATGACCAATTGAAGGAAATGGAAAAGGAAATACATAGCTTGATCCAGCTTAAACAAGCTACTCTAGACAGTGCTCCTTCAATTTTCATTCCTACAGTGACCACAGTTGTGCCTTCCACATTCACAATAACATTAGCTCCCAGTATTTCAATGGCCACTACATTGCTAGCAACAATAAAAAATACATCAACATTGCCATCAACAACAATAGGTACCATAAGTTATGAAGCAAATAGATTGGTCAAGGCAATGGAATAAATGTCCATTCAGACCAGTGAAATGAAAAAATTAAAGAGAAACTTACTAGCCTAGAGACAAATTGCACGTTAGCCAAGATCGTGCACAAGGAAGAACAACAGAAGGCTACCAGAATGAATGATAGAGTGAAAAACCTGAAGAAGGAATTGATAGACTTGATCAAACAAGCTACATAAACCATCCAAAAGGTCAAAGAGGAACATGGAGAAATGCGAGCGGAAGGAGTAAGAATTATCCAATTCGTCAAATCCAAGAACAAATATGATCTACAAGAACTTGACATATATAACAGATTAGATACCATTTTGGAAGTCAAGAGGGTCTTAACTAAGAGAGGTTTAATGTTAAATTTAGAAGATAAGTGTCAAACCATGCAACTAGCCATTGACAGGTATATGACCAAGTTTGAATTTTGAGAGAAAAGGGACTAGCTAGTCCCTTAGTCATAAATGAAAAGCTGATGACACAGGAGGAATACAACACGAAAATCAAAGAAGTAGGCAAAGAATAGGCAAATAATTCATCAATGAGTAGTATACCAATTGGCAGAGTATTATACCAGAGTTTTGAAAATCTATTTTACCTTCATCATGAGGTGAAACACTTATTTACAAATAAACCTACTTTTGTAAAATATACAGATGTTGATGAGATATATAGGAAAATGCTCAACATCCAGTTACTAGATGAAGGAACATGGAAAAAACGTAATGATTTACTATAGTAGAAACACATTAAATTATAAACTGTAAATTATAAGTGTACAGTAAAAAATAAATGAGCATGGTAAAAGGATGAAGACAAGTCAACGTAGTGAAATTGTATGAGGTGAAAGAGTATCAAATGAAAGGTAAAAGCCAAACATCCTACCAGCATAAAGGGCTAAAAATGAAAGCATAAAAGCGAGCATAACCAAAATAATAAGGACAACATGAAACATTGCAATAGATGTCTCTATCTTCTTGCAAGAAGGTATTTTACATTCCTAGATTAATTATCAAATTAGTTTGAGATATTTTATAATAAACCTTTTGTATAAATCCTTCAAAATTCAAAGTATTAGGTGTGGATTATTTTACATTTGCAGAGTTATTTTGATCTTAAAGCTAAGGGTGATTGTACTATTTTCGAGTCAACAGACTAGAGCAAGTAATAAAAGCATTTTTCTAGACGATTCAAGAGATGAGCCATTTACAGTGAAGTACTTTCTTTTTGTTATTGTGTTATCTTTATTTTGTGTTTCCATAATCTTAAATGTGTTATAAAATCTAAATAAATTAACTGGAAATATGATATAGAACTTTTTTAATTACACTGTTTTTCACAGTAATTTATTTGCATCTTTTCCTCTCATTACACTATTTTCCACCTCTCTCTGTTTCTGCCAACTCTGCTCTTTCATGACCTAGTTCAAATCCTCTAGGTCATGGACTCATTGCTCCAACTCTACTATTCTGCTATTGAGGAAAAGAGTGGAGGGTTCTTTTCTAAGATCTTCAAGTGTGAATGTCTTTTCTGCCACGGACTCGAAACAAGTCCCATCATCATCGAGGTCAAGGTTTTCAAAAGCCTATTTTATGACATCATCAAGGGTTTCTGTACTCATGGTTTTCTCATTACTAAGGGTTTTGATGACCTCACCAATCTCTATGCCTTGTGCATTGAATTTTGCAGGGCTCTTAACACCTTATTCTCCTAGCTTCTCAAGGGATTCAACATGCTATCTTTCCAAATCAGTAGTGGTTTTTGTTCCTCTCTCTTCTACAACTATAGGGACTTCAGTACCATGTCCTTCGAACAATGCAGGGTCTTCAATACCCTGACCTTCAAAAATCTCATGGTCTTCAGTACCCTAACCTTCTAAAATCATAGGGTCTTTAGTACCATGGCCCTCAAAATTATTAAGGGTTTCTATTTCTAGTTCAGTGAAATTATCAAGACCCTTTGCATGTTGTTCCTCTTTGTTCTCATTTGCTTTCACTTCACCAGTATGTGGTGTTGAAGTTGTCTTTCTACTCCATAGCATGGTGACAAATGTTGACAATAGGATATTGTCTTCTGCATTCTCCTCATCTTCCATAGTGTGTGCCACTGCATCTTTAAGCACAGAGATATTATGAACTGTGGAGGAATTTTTGGGTGTTTCATCAATTACGATTTGAGAACTTAACTGGTTTGTCCTTTGGGTGATAATTTTCCTTCTCATTAAGGTTCTAGTCTTCCTCTTCTTTGTTGTGGGTGGATTGTTCTTAATGGACCTCTTCTCTGCTTGCACTAGTGAACTTTTACCTTGCCACTTGGAAGGAGACAACGTCCCCACCTTTCTCTTCTTACCTATAATGGTGCTAGCAGACTCTTCTTCACTCATTGCTCGAAATTCTTTCAAAAACGCTCCCCATGTTATCCCCTTTTCTTGTAACTTTTTCTTGACCAGAATTGTAATAAGCTTGTGATGCCAGATCTTGTTTGTAACCTAGCTTTCACTACTACTCTGCACGTTTTTCACCATCTTCTCAAGGCCTTTGAGCAAGAAGTGAGGAAAATTAATCAATTTTCCTACCTCAAAATGCAACAGCAATCAGAGGTGGTATGCAAATGCCAATGTATAGTGTCCTTCTCTGGTTACAAACTTATGCAATATAAATAGTAAATCTCACCACTTCCCGACCATGGGATTCTGTGGAAGTCCCTTTCTCCAATTGACATTAATTTTCTTATCGACAACAAACTAGTGCCAAAGCTTCTTTGCACGCTACTCGTTTTTAAGCCAGTGCTCCCCTGTAAGTGATAAACCAATGGCCTGTGTGATGAACTCCTCTGTAATTTTGAATTTTAAGGACCCAACCCTAACTCGACCTTCTTTGAATGTCCTTGCAAAATCTAATGCCACAGCCATGTCAATCCTGTCAAACATTTTAGAAATGGAAGGAATGCAGATTCTTGCAATATTGTAACACTATTCTTGTACTCAGCAGTTTGTTCAATTTCCTGCAAAGACAACGGTTCATTCCTCATAGGTACCATTTCAAACCACACTCCTCTTCGCTCTCTTCACATTCTCAAAGGAATTTCTGAGCGACTCCAACATTCATTGAGAGTTTTATGGTGGAGGTTCATCGCCCCCCATCTTTTCGGACCCACTGACTCAACTATGATGGAACAACCCCCCCACATTAGATATTAATTCATTTCAGCCCACTATGGGTGAATCATGATGATTGGATGCAATGGTGGTATAGGTGGCAGCGGCACAATGACTACAATGATCAGATTGTAGGTAATATAATAATGGTTAGATAGTGAAAATCATTTCAAGGAGGGTGTGTAGGCTATCGGACAGTAGTAGCATCCCACAGTCAGCGTCATAATTCAATCAGACATAATTTAGCATTTATTAAAAAGATTATATTCCAAATTATATTCCAAACCATACACTCCTTGCACTTTAAATATTTGTTCTTAGATTATTAAATAATGAAACAAAGCATCAATTAAAGCATGGAATGAGATAACATATTAGCACATGTGCAGGAAATTAAAGGCCCATAAATATCCCATATAAACCACTCTGGGACTGTGTAAATTGCTTTCACAGTCAATCGTGTTTTTGCACCAAACCTGCTTGCACTACGTTGTACTTGCACCAAAGAATTTTACCAAACAAATAATCTGATAGGACATACTTTTTTACCTAGACTTAAAAAATTTGCCTTATTATAATAGAAAAATTGGTTCACCATCCTTTGATGTTTCTTGAACATGCCTTCTGGATTGACTGCATCAAATTCTACAATCAATTTATGAGGAAATAAAGAAGTGGGAAAGGGGTAAAAAAAAATAGAATGGGAAGGAATATTACAGCATGGATTTCATAAACAATATCACCAAGAGGGATAAACAAGATGGGATGTGGGAAAAAAATGAAGGGAAAAGAGGGATTTTAGAAATTGGGTAAGGGTAATTTCTTAGAAGAAAGAGGAAGGTAATTCATTGGTGAATTTATATAAGATAATAATGGGAAATTTCAAAATTGAAATAGAATAAAGACAATCTGTTTACCTTCAAATCTACGTGCACTGGTGTAGGAAAAAATAACTGCAGCGGGAAGTAAGTGTCTACTTCGATAAAAATGTCCATGCTAGGTACCCCAAACTTGGGTAAGTGCTTGGTTTCATGAACTTAATTCTTACTAGTGGCAGCCAACATATCTAAAAATCAAGTAACATTCCCTTTTTATTAAAATTTCGATCTTCTTACCAACATGCTAGTTTTCAGGTCGATCCTTCTGCAATCATGTCAGTCAACTGATTTTCATAATTACAGGAATTTTCTTCTTTTTATACTTTTTATTTTTGTCATTTTTTTCTTTTTATTTTCTTGAATTTTTTTTTTTAATAAAGAAAAGAAGGAATCAATTCTTCAAGAGGTTGGTTTTACCACCTACCAACTCCTTTTCAAATGGATATTGGACTTCCTGCATAAAATATCCTTTAGTAATGGGTTAAAAATATACCTTTAGCCTTTCCCATTTACTAGGAACACATGATTCTGTCCATCAATAGTTTTGATTTCTAACGCTCCATTTTCAAACACTTTGACCACTTCATAGGGTCCCATCTAGCATGTACGAAACATTCCTTTAAAATGTTTGAATCTTGAATCATAAAGGAGTACCCAATCACCTGGTTCGAACTGCTTCTTCTGAATGGACTTGTTGTGCCAATTCTTGCGCTGCTATTGAACCATGATGTTCTATTGAACAGCATCCCTTCATATTTCATCTAACTCATTTAATTGTAGAAGGAGCTATTGATATGCTTCAGAGACATCTAGTCCCAATTGGACTGCAGTCCTGAAAGTCTTCATCTGGAATTATATCGGCAAAAGGACTTGTTTCCCATACACTAGCTCATATGGTGTGTGTGTCTTGTGTTGTTTCTCCAAGTGGTTTGATAGGCCCATAATGCTTCCAGTAATTTGTTAGCCCAATCCATTCTATGCATGTTTACCGTCTCTGTAAGGATTTAATCAATTATCTTATTCGTGGACTCAACCTGACCATTTGCTTGTGGGTGATACGATGTTGATTTCCTATGTCATATTTTGTACTACTCCATCACACCCTATACCAGATTAGAAATAAATTGTGATCCATTGTTGGAAACAATTTATCTAGGCACACCAAATCTAGTAAAGATTTCATTAAAAAGAAAATCAACAAAAACTCTTTTGGTAGCAAAAGAAACAGCTTTAGCTTCTACCCATTTTGTAACAAAATATGTACAAACCAAAATATGATTTTTATTTGATGATGTAGGATTTATTGGTCCTATGAAATCAATGGCCCATTTTTCAAAAGGATCAATCATAACTTGAGGACATATAGGCATTTGATTGGTTTGATTAAGCTGGCCAATTCATTGACAACTATCACGTCGCTTGACATACTGTTTGGCATCCTTGAACAATCAAGGCCAAAAATAACCAGCTCATAATACTTTGTATGCAATCAGCTTATCGACGAAGTGACCTCCACAAGGTTCATCATGTGTAGATTTTAAGATATCAAACACCTCTTCCTCTCTTACACATCTAATGATAATGAGATATGCTCCGGTGTAATATAGGTCTTATTGGATCTAGGAATATGCAACACTTTTCTTAATGATATTCCACTTCTCACGAGTGGATAAGTGAGGTGGTAATTTTTGGTGACTAGATAGTTAGCTATGTCAGCAAACCATGGATATTTTGTTGACAGAACAAAAAAATGTTCGCCAGGAAAATCATCATCAACGGGAATTGCTTCACTAGGATTATTTAGTCTTGATAGATAATCTGCAACTACATTTGACTTTCCTAGTCTATCAACAATGGCAATATTAAATTCCTATAATAATAGCAACCACCTAGTCACTTTACCACTAGCTAATGGTTTACTCATCAAATATATTATAGCGGAATGGTCATTATGTACAAAAACTTCATATACTGTAAAATAATGTTTGAATTTATTAATGGAAAAAATTACAGCTAAAAGCTCTTTCTGGTTAACCATATAGTTGAGGAAATATGAAATGGAAGCGACCAGTTTTGTCCTCTCAATACTGGTGCGTGAAATAATTTTTCCTTCAGTATCTCAAAAGACTATTGGCAAGCTATGGACAAGAAAACTCACTAGATTTAGCTAAAAGCCATAAAAGGCAGGTAGCTATCCTTGAAAAAATCTCAATGAATCTCTTATAGTAGCTTGCATGTCCTAGAAAACCTCTCACTTCCGTTTGAGTTTTGGGTATAGGAAGACTTGAAATGAATTCTATTTTTGTAGGGTCAACCTAGATACCTTTATCGGAAATAAGATGGTCAAGAACCACTCCCGCCTTGCACATTAATTTGCATTTATATTCACTAAAGGTGAGACGATATTCTTGGTAGCGAAGAAGCACTTTTTCTAGATTCTTGAGGGCTTCCTGAAATGAATCACCAAACATAGATAAATCATCCATATAGATTTCTACACATTTAAGGTCAATAAAAATAACCAACATTGGCCTTTGAAAGGTAGACCAGGCATTACATAGCCCAAAGGGAAGAACTTGATAAGAAAATGTACCCCATGGACATGTAAAAGTGGTTTTGTCTTGATCCTCGGGTGCTATCTATATCTGGTTGTATCTGCTAAAGCCGTATAGAAAAGAAAAGTACTTCTTACCAGTAAGGGTATCGATTACCTGATCAATGAAAGGAAGGGGGAGTAATCTTTGGGAGTGGCTTTATTCAATTCTCTATAGTCAATAAAAATGTGCCATCTTCCATCTCTCTTTGGGACTAATACTAATGGATAGACCCACTCGCCATCAGAAATGGGATAGATAAAATCGACATCTAAGAGTTTTAGAAATTCTTCTTCTACAATGTCTCTTAGAGTTGGGTTCATTCGCCTTTGGGGTTGTTGGACAAGTCAGAATCCATCCTGAACATAGATATGGTTTATACAAGTTTCATGGGGGGTTCCTTTCACATCTTCATAACCCCATGCAAAGGCATCAAGATGGGAAGGATCCAAGTTTGAACTGATATACAACGATTTAATTTGACTAATCTCAACAAGAGTAGTCTCAGGCTCAAGAGTACAGTATGGTGTCACTAGAGATGATAATGATGAGGGTAGAGAGTCATATCCTGCCTAAAAATCTAGAATAAAAATCTGACTTAATGTCTCAAAATTAGGCATGATGTCTAGATTGTTTAGGAAGTCTTGAATCTCTCCCTCGTGTGAGGACTCATTATTCTGATGTATCAAGGAAATAGGCTAAGTCTCCTCATCACTATTGTAGTTTAACCATAAAGTGTCTCGAAGCTCCTAAACAGATTTAGTGGGTGGATATAGGGTGACTTTCTTTCTGGAATCTCCATGGGAAATATACATATCACCAGAATCACATTTAATATAAGCATCGACCGTAGCAAGCCATGGTCACCCCAAGATCAAGGGATACCCTCCTACAAATTTCTTTGGATGAAGCACAATGAAATATGCAGGATATTCCCAAGAATCTAAGGAAATGACCACATCATCCAATACTCCTTCTGACTTGATTTTAGGTCTATCTGCCAGTTCAATCATAGTGGGAGTAGGAAAAATATGGACTAGTCCAAGTTGATCCACGGTTCCCTTGGTGATAACAATAATGGTTGCCCATAGGTTTATAAGTACATTGGAGACAAGAACATCACCTATCTAAATGTAGGCAACAAGGTTTCTAGGGTCGATATATTTTCTATGTGCATACATCTCGTCATTAACTCTACTCCTATACCAACAAATTGAATGGTTTTGGGTTCCAATCTTCTCCTTCCTGGCTTCTTGAGATAGATTTACCTAATTATTCTTATATAAATGGGGATCTCTTAGATAGCTTGCAGCAAAGTTACCCTTATGAAAAGGTTCCTAAGCTCGGAAGCTAGGCTAGACTCAGGAATGGGGTCTTTATTCTCCACAACTACTGGATAGGGAGGTCGATTGTAAGAAGATGACAAGGGCTCATAATGTACAGGGATAGGATGAATGGTGTCATATTTTTCGAAATTTTTAGGAGTTTCCTCCTCCCCCTTCTCATCAATAATCAACATGGGCTACTTTTGATTCTATGAGGTTACTACCTTCCCTGATCCTAATTGGAGATCATTGAATCCAACTAGCATAGTCTTAAATCCATATGAAGAAATCAAGGTCATAGAATGTATCATTTGTACCGTTTTATTATTGGGGTTGGGTACAGGTTGAGCAGGCTGAGAAGGTAATCCTGGAATAGGTTGACTCAGTTGAGGTAATGATGGTTGAGGCATTGGTTAAGGTGAATATGTAGGATGGTATGACTGCATAGGTGCATGCTAGAAATTATGTGAATGATATGAATGGTTTGGTCTCCTCCATCCTTGTTGCGAATATTGGGAGGGTTGTCCATATTGATATTAATTCCCATGCTGCCAATGTTGAGAGTGACCTGTGCTAGGATAGGAATATGAATGTGCATTATAACCAAAAAATGTGGTGGAGATTCAATAACCATAAATGCACTTACCTAAGGCTAGTTTCTTCTTTCTCCCATAGCATGCAATGATTCGGCTTCAGCTTGTCCCCCCTCTAACATAGGTTCCTGCTCAGGTATAGAGGGACATTTATCCATAACATGGTTATCTGCACAAATTGCACATTTATTATATTCTTTAATATCTAGAGGACATTCTCATAAAGGATGCTTTCTTCTACATTTAGGACAGAAAACTGACAATACATATGAAATTTAACTATTTATTATCATGGCATGTATGTGATTATTATGAATAAATCATAGATTTGGTTGATAAATGGACTTGGTTGACATGTGCAAGCTACAAAGTTATATGTACATATACCAATACAAGAGGAAAATGACACAATGGGAGAAATAATATTTGAATAAAGTTTGTAGACATTGACATCCACAAGATTGGATGACCTTATTGACTTCATTATATTTTAGTCAACTTTGACTTCAAATTGACTAGTGAATAACCGATGCAAAATTTGACCTGGATGAAGCTCAATGCAAATAAGTAGTTGATTAAAATATTGAATTGAATTGTTGCAAAACGAGATTGATTCGACTAAAATTATAATGTTATAGATAATGGATATGCTTATTGGTAGTGGTATTGATGTTTAATATGAGACTCTTATAGACTTGATCTTCTTTAATTTCTACTCTTATGTCATAATTTGATACTCCTTATGCATTGTAATTTAATAAATTCATGAGTCTGTAATAATGGTAGAGATTGCGTAGAAAAGAACACAAGAAGGATATCTAAGTGAAGTTATATTTGGGCTAATTGTTTCAGTGAATCATTGAAGTCATAATTTAGGGGAGCATAAAATATGATCGTCCCCACCTTTGTAATTGAAATCAATGCCAAGTTATTGAGATCAACCTCATTCTGACATTCATTCATATCAAATTGACATTTATTATGAAAATCCTATCCATCAATAAAAATAGTATGTCTTATTTAAGTCAAAGTTATCCTTCATAAATTTAATCGCAAACTCTAAGAAATCAGTAGTAAGAAACAAGCAATAAACCTATCCATTCATTATACAACACATTTGATAATAGAACAACACATCAACATTTACTAGAAACCATAAAAATAAAGTTATCAATAAGAAGACAAGAACAACAAAGCATCTATTACAACTACGAATAAAATTCAAAGTGCAACATACAAAATTTTGCAGTTGAATTGTCAAAGCATCCAAGAAGTTGATTTATTTTTATAGAATTACTTTTAACAGAGAAAAAATTCAACAATAACTTAGATAACCATAAAACAGTTAAAGAGTTGAAGTTACAAAATTATGACAACATGAGAATATATTGATTTCCCAAGTCACATAATGTTTTTTGGGTTACAACAGTGGAAAATAGTAGGAGCTACCTAAAAGTTCGTAGTTAGAGAAGCAATTTGTATGGTATATCAATTTCAAATAATGTCTGAGAGTTGAGATCAACAATATATGGCCACCTAGTGAGTAGAAGTCAAAGTAAAGCTTATATTCCTACATCTTCATATCCAATTCGCAATTGTAGTGGTTGATTTACCTATGAAAATCATCATGCATGGTTGATGTATATTAAGCATACTTCTACAACGAGTAGAGGACCAAGACATTGTTCCATCCTTTCTCATTATGAGAAAGGAATAGAAGGTGGGGCAGACATTGAGGGGACTCATAGACCTATGCAAGTAATCATATCTATATGAGAAATGTATGTAATAAAGGGTAAAATATGCATGTGTGATTGGCTAGACCGATTACAACCAATCCAATCACATCATTTATGCATACATATGTGTGAAGACTAATGGAAAGATGATGAAAATTCCTTCCCAAAAAAATATTATTCATTGTGCATGTGTATTTTTTCTTTTTTCATGATGTAGTTTGTTCTTCTTGGTACATTGTAAGTTAGGCTTACAAGACCTTGCCTACTCTAGCTTATCCTATATTATTTTACCCTAGGAAACTTTAGCCTACCCTAGCCTATGCTTAGACTGCTATAGCTTAGCCTACTCTGTACTAGAATACACTAATTTAGCTTAAATACTATAGCCTAACCTATGTCTAGACTACTCTATCTTAGTTTGCACTAGTCTAACATAGCCTAACGCGCACTATCTTGGGCTAGTCTAGTCTAGCCTATGTAAATAATAATATCTATATGAGAAATATATTTAATAAAGGGTAGAATATGAATGCATGAGTGATTGGTTAGACTGGGTACAACCAATCCAATCACATTATCTATGCATACATATGTGTGAAGAATAATGGAAAGAGGATTAAAATTCCTTCCCAAAACATTATTCTTCATTGCGCATGCATAAATTTTATTGTTTCATGATGTAGCTTGTTATTCTTGGTACATTTTAAGTTAGGATTACAAAACCTTACCTACTCTAGCCTAACCTAGATTATTTTACCTTAGCCAACTTTAGCCTACATTGGCCTATGCCTAGATTACTATAGCTTAGCCAACATTATCCTAGACTAGCCTACTTTAGTCTAACATAGCCTAGCATACACTATGTTTGCCTACTCTAGTGTAGCCTAGCCTAATCTATCCTAGTCTAGCCTATCCTATCTTAGGCTACTCTAACTTGGCCTAAGATAACCTCTCATTTTGTAGCCTACTCTATATTGGCCTAGCCAACCAAAACCTAACCTACCTTAACCTACCCTACTATATCCAATCCCTCTCTTTCCTACCCTACATTAGCCTAACATACTCTGTAATGACCTACTATATCCTAGCCTATTATAGTATTGTCTAGTCTATATTAACCTACTCTAGAACAAGCCTATCTTGCCATTCTTTAGCCTTCCCTAGCCTATCATTTTACCTTTTCTAGCATACTATAACCTACCTCATTCTAGCCAACTCTATATTAGTTGAGCCTAGCTTACCCTAACATATCCTATCTTAAGCCTACCCTATCGTACTCTAGCTTGGCCTAGTTTAGATTGGCATACTTTAGTTTAGCCTATCCTAATCTACTCTAAGCTACTCTAGCCTAACGTGTCTTACTAGCCTAGCCTACTCTAGTCTAAACTACCTTGTTTACAACATTCTAACCAACTTCAACCTAGCCTAGCCTTCTTAGCTTGCGCTAGCCTATTGTATCCTAGCAAAGCGCATACTCTATCCTACTCTACCTAGCCTAGCCTGGCCTACATTAGACCACTCTAGAATATCCTAGCATAACCTACTCTAGAAAAATACAGCCTATCTAGGTTTTAACCCTGTACATAAATTACCTGCATACAAATTCTAAATCACAAGAAAAATAAAAACGCGAGAGCATAAGACATAAAACACACATGCACAGAGATTTTCCTCTGGATCCCAAAACCGGTACTACCAGCTTGATTTTTCATTATTTTCCTTTCAATGTTACAATACATATTTATACATGCTGAAGCATCCAATACCATGGACCGAAAACCATCGCGTCCAAAACCATGCACTAAAAACCATCGCGTCCAAAAAACATGTGCGAAAATCATGCACAAAACCATAGGTGGGTCCACCGAACCTAACATAGGGTCCAAAACCAAAATTTTCCGGGGCGCTGCCCCGGACCCCGTAAATTGGGGTTACGGGTACCGCTCAAACCCCCTGTTAACTATGTGGAAAGAATATAACACAACCCAACACCAACAGTTGGTGTATTAGTTGATTGATAAATGAGAACCTTACAACATATATAACAAAATTACAAACTAGACCAACGTTAGTAGGAAACGAGAAATTTGCAAAAATAGTTAAGACAACTCATTAGAAGTTCCTAGCATCTAAGAATTTAATGGAACATACACTCGACAAAGGAGTTGCTTTAACGACTACACTCAATAATTGGCCCACCTACTTGGCATTGACCCTTAATCTCATCAGAACACAAGATACAATCATCCATGATATGGTCGCAAGGGAAACAATGGATGAAAGAGGTAAATAGGCACTAGACAAGAAGATAATATAGGAGAGAAAATTCTAGGCCCAACTAATGTAGTAGGAGCACCAGTGGGTCAAAGAAGGAAACAAAACACAGCTTGAAGAATCTAATGCTTCCAACTTCCTATGGAGTATACTCAACCAGGTTCAACACATTAAGAAAATCAAACCTTTTGTCGAAACGACATCAGATAATACCTCATTGGAAGAAAGAATCCAGTGTCTATCATATATCAAGGAAGTGAGTGCCCAAGCAGGGTTAGAAGTTCGGGAATGGTCCATTTTTTATGAACACTTACAATTTTTTTACACCAGTCATTTATCAAACGACTTCTCAGAACATGCCACTGCCACCACCAGTGCATTATTCGATGCCACAACCGCCACAACCTACCCATCATTTTTATGCACCAAGTATTTCGACATGTGCTCAAGATTCATAACAACAATCATAGGAAGTTGAAGTGGATCAAGAAATACACTAGTTTGCAGAACCCGTTCAACAAAATCTAACCAAGCCCTCAGACACACCTGTCGAAGGAGCAACATAAATTTTGTCTTGATCTACTTTTTAATGTACTTTGTAATAAAAAATTTGTAAATATTTTTATCTCTTACAAATACAACACTAAATTTATAAATAAAATTTTTCATTTTTTTTTCACTCCAAATCTATTGTTCTTTGGGATGACGAAGGCTTTTAGGGTATGGGGGATGTTGGAGGTGCTAGTCGAGTCAATTGACTAGCCCAGTCGAGTCAAATAAGCACACAATGTAAATATTATTGTTAAGATAAGTCAGGTTAGTTAAGAGTTTGTTTGAGCAATTATATTGTTGTAACTATGCATACATGGTATAAATATATGTCTATGTATCAATATATCAGTTCAACTTGGCTTTTAAGATACATAATATAAAGTGTGCTTCTATTGGTTATCCACTACTTGTATCTCTTCTCTTTCTTTCTGTTATGTGCTTTGCTATGTGAATACTTGATGCCTATGCTATTGGTAGCCATGTGCACTTCTCCCTAGGTTACAAATATATACGTGTGTGTGTGTGTTTAATTTAGCCGACATTGTTTTTTTAGAGAATATTTTATATTTAAAAAGAACATGTGTCAATTCGAGGTGAGCACGAAAGGAATTACATATCTCCCTCATACTGGGTTGTAGAATGCACCTCTCAGTGAAATAACAAGAAATCAATTGATTATGCCCTAAGATAAATGATATATTTTTTAATAGATATGACTTGATCACCAAATTGTTTGATAAACATTGGTACCACGACTTCTTGGAATATTAAAGGATACATGTCTATTTTGGAATAGGGATTCTAAAATTTCAATTTAATTAAGTCAATAAATGTGTATGTTTTTGGAATAAGGTTTTTGAAATATTTATTTAATTATCAATAATTATTAGGCAGATGGGAGATATTTGACCTCCATAGAATATTCTAGAGTATTTGTATACAAAAATCAAAAGTTGAGATTGATCTTTAAAGCACTTATGTCATTTTTTCCCTTTTAATTAAAAAAATGTCATATGAACGAGTGCCATATGACGTGATTTATAGGAAATGAGTTATAATCCTTTTGGCATGTGGTATTGATAAGTCATGGTATTGTAACAAATCCTATTTAATCTCCATGATAAAGTGGGAGTAAATATCAATGGTTAATAATATTGTTGAATGTTTTTTTAAATGTATATATGTTACAATGTGAGATGTATCATGAAGTAAGTGTTTTGATACATATCATCGATTGGCATTTACCAACCATTTAATTCATATGGCTAACTAGTTTTAACAATGTGAGATGGATCATGTAGTAAGTGTTTTGATGCTCATCATGGATTGATGTCTATTCATGTTTACTAGCCATTTAATTTATATGGTTAAAATAGTTATTAATAAACATTAGGTGGATGGTTGGAATTTAATCTCCATGGAATATTCTAAAACATTGATAGTAGTATTCACAAATCAAAGATTGAGATTTATCTTCAAAGTATTTATGGTTTTCTTGCACTTTTAATTAAACCGATTAATTAAAAGAAATGACATACAAACAAGTGTCATATGAAAAGAGTTTTAGTATTTTGGGCATGTGGTGTTGATAAGCCGTGGTCACCCCATAGTATTGTAACAAAGCTTATTTATAAATTAAGAATCTCCATGGTAAAGTGGGGGTGAATCTCCATGGTTAAGAATCTTGTTACATGTATTTTCAAATATAGATATGTTTAACTTATATATTAATTATTTTCATAATTGATAACAATAATAATAATCATTTAAAATAAAGTTATAATTTAATTAGTTTATGATTTTTTATTTTTTTTTGAAATGTGAAATATATCATGAAGTATGGATGCTTATCATGGATTGATGCATATCTGCATATACCAGCCATCTAATTCGTATGGATGCACTAATTATAGAGAAATTTAATAAGTGAATAGAGAACCCTTAATGGTGAATTATAGGTCACTCCCATTCATAATTTATTGGGCACACAAATAATCATACTATCTTTAATAACACAATTTATTCACCCATAAAGTATTTTAAAATAAGATTATCATATGAAAAAACTCATATCACTCTCATCATTGGGGATCGCGGTTTTTCTTGATGTAGAAAGTCAAGATAACTTAGGACCATGTAGTGCAAGGGACATTCTATTTATGTATCCTTGTTTGAGTTACTCTTTTGAAGAGCATTTGGGTTCTATTAGTAATAACTAGGTAGAATTGATTTGAATGGTTTGTGAATCAATTTATTGTTAAGGTACTTCTATAACTCATTTAAAACTTGGAAAGGGGATTTTTTTAAACTTAAAAATTGAAATTTACACTCATTATTGGACCAACTCAAATAAGTGGTTAGTTTTTTTAAAGAAGTCTCTTTCCTAAATTTACACCAGTATTAGACCAAATCAAAGAAGTCGTTAGTCTTTTTTAAATAAATTTATTTCCTCCATGTTTATAAAGAACGCAATAAAAAATATTATGGATTTTGAAAAGTTATTTTCCATAACCAAATTCATGGAGGGAATTCTTCTCCCTTTCATTATTATTTTATTTATTGGATTTGTAATAATACCAGTATAGATTCATTTTAACCATTGATTTAGCTAGCTCCAAGAGCAAACCTCTTTTAGAGTGCAAAATGTGAAGAAAAAAAAAATTGCACCTCAAGAAATTTGATCCGTTTAGGTGCTTGATAGATCCATGATTACGATACATTTATACTGGTTTTATATAAATAATGCATAAATGGATTCAATTTCTTTAAAATCTTTTTGGGAACTTAGATTGTGTAGCATACATAGGCTAAGATTATAATCACAATATACCTGAAAAATGGTCACAATGTAGAATAGTAAGACTACTTGAAATGTTTTAACCATAAGAATTTATGTCTTTCAATTACTTCATATAATATATACATAGTTGACATTAAAATATTTTACTTGACCCTGCATATTGAAATATTTTGTTTATGGAGAGGAGATGGCGTCCATTCCTCATGTCAAATAACACACTGGAATTCCCAAACATGGCACCTCATTGGTTGACAGTGCCCCTTCACCTTCATTGTTCTCCCATCGTAACAAGCTTGACTCGACCCTGCACGTAGATTTGGTCATATCACATCGGGTTTCCATGACCACAACATCGTCACCCAAGGCTTATGTGAAGCATAAGGAGGTGATTCATCAGGTGGCAAGTGAGCACATATATTTTATAGGAAGTGGTTCTAGATTCATTAAAACTATGCATTGTGTTGTATGCAATCTTGGGATCCATGGTTAAAAATCCATGTGTTTAGAGGGATCAATATTAGATGTACTTTTGGGATCCAGGCTAGATCTAGCAACTCAAGAGATTGAAATATTTTTATGACATACATTGTTTATATATATATATATATATATATATATATATTATATATATATATATATATATATATATATATATATTATATATATATATATATATATATATATATATATATATAATTTCAAAAA
Source organism: Pinus taeda (assembly GCA_000404065.3). NCBI lineage: Eukaryota > Viridiplantae > Streptophyta > Pinopsida > Pinales > Pinaceae > Pinus > Pinus taeda. Next base: position 183,275 of record APFE030766909.1, on the reverse strand, counting down.
TAAATGTGTTAAATCCACATTGAGCATAGACAAAATCACACATCACCCTCATACTTGGCCGTAGAATCTGCTTCCCAGTGCAATACACATTTGGACTATCTTTAAACTAACTCAATTTCTAGATAGATAGATATGTGCATGCAAGTATAGAGGGATCAAATTTAATGAAGTTTCAATTCATTATTAAAGGGAACAATTTTTTAGTTTTCTCTTGGATCCCAAGATTTCCCACATATCTATCGAACATGAAGAACCAAGCACATGCTATCTCTCTAGGTGTAATTGTTGGGTTGTGTTATATTCTTTCCACATAGTTAACAGGGGGTTTGAGGGGTACCCATAACCCCACTTTATGGGGTCCGGGGCAGCGCCCCAGAAAATTTTGGT